>JALIGW010000009.1:4092500-4312500 GCA_023053685.1 Diadophis punctatus similis
ACCCCACCTATCCGGCTCTCATCTCTCCTCTTTGCCAGGGGCAGAGACTTTCAAGCCACCAGACAGCTGTTCTGGCGGCTTTAACGGGGAAATGGAAAGGCGCTCAACGGGGAGCGTCCGCGATGCAGCGAACCGGAACCGGAAGTCAGCACCTGCTTATTTTAATGTTGGCTGAGGATATATTCTAATCTTGAATATTCCTTTCTAGGTTTGTTTATTGTTTCTTTTGAATGGTATGTAAATATGTTTTTAACTCTATGTCTCCTGACAGAGACATTTAGTTCTGTGACTGAAAATAAAATCTAAAGGAGGAGGGACCTTCTTTAATTGAAGTCAAGCATTTCTATTTATAAGTTCTAATAGCTAAGAAGGCAGGGTCTTTTTTTCTTTATTCAAAACATGTTTCTTCATCAGAGTAATGGTCTTCTGTGTATGATGTTCTAAGGATATATTTGGGTAAATGCTAATTCAAGCTTACAGGGAAATTGCTTAGTCAAGTATTTAATGTTCCTTGCCAAACAAATTTTAAAACAGAAGTTTATTCCCACATTCATGATGGAAACTGTGACATACAGAGAGAGAAAAACATTTGTTCTCAAAACTTAAAGTAAAACAGCAATTGATTGAATTATTCCAAACAGAAAAAATAATTTAAGACAAATACCAGTAAAACAATATTATAAACTATATATAACAATAGTTTAGCAAAATCCCCTTTATTAATTAAGTATAAGTAAAATAGAAATGTGAGAATATCTCACTCAAATAGACTTTCAGAAAAAAAAGATGTCATCAAACATCTCCTAACTGCCTTTTTTTAAATCTCCAAATTAAAATATTCTTAAAATCTACCTGAAATTCTTTCAATATACTACTCTATATAGTGTACTCCTGGCAGTGGTGGGATTCAGCTGGTTTGTACCAGTTCAAGTGAACCAGTTGTTACATTACCCACCCCCCACTTTCAAAGTGGATCCTGGACACTGCGCTGTGCTGCAATGAAGAAACGAGCCATGGAACGGCTGGCGTGAGGGAAGGAGAAGGCCACTTTCCCTCCTCCTTCCCTCGTGTTGGCTGCTCCATTGCCTGTTTCTCCATTTCAGTGCAGCGCAGTATTCAGGATCCACTGTGATGGATGAGGGGTAATTGACAACCAGTTTGCCCAGGGTCAGGTTGACTGTCCCCAGAGGCTTATCCTGCATGTGTGGCAGAGTTGGAAGATGGGGATGGGCCAGGCCTCCCACGACAGCCAACCTGACCCTGGGCAAACCGGTTGTTAAATTATTTGAATCCCACCAGTGACTACTGGTAATTATAGTAATAACAAGAGGAACATAAACAAATACTGGTGAGTCAGTAGTAAAGTTGAAAAATAATTTATTGAAAGATTCTAACATACATTATTAAAAAGTTCAAATTGTTAAAGTCTGTTTAAGGTAATTTGGTATAGCATAAAAGTAGTTCTATTTTATTCAGCATCCCAAGTAATAAATATACAATATTAGGAAAATCTAGAAAAACCTAGAAATCCATTTTCGAGAGAAAATGTTGCCTCTCTTTCACTCAGAGGAGATGGACCAGTTATCTGTCATGAATCTTGAACTGAAGCTTCTGTATTGAATAAATGTTTGGATCAGGGGCGGGTTCCTAATTTTTTTACTACCACTCTATGGGTGTGGCTTATTTTGTGGGTGTGGCTTGCTAGCCATGTGACCGGGTGGCATGGCTTGCTGGCCATGTGACCGGGTGGGCGTGGCTTCTTGGACTGCTGAAGGGAGGGGAACTGAGATAGGTCCTTCTGCCCATTCCCCCTCCCCTCAGCAGCTCGAGAAGCCTCAAACGTGCGAAAATGCCTAGGATCATCACCGAGCGTTCGTGGCTTCTCGGACTGCTGAAGGGAGGGGAGTGGAGATAGCTCCTGCTGCCCGTTCTTTCAGCATCTCACACACTCCCTCAGCCATCCTCCCCTGCTTGGACTCACTGTGGGGTAGGAAGGCAGCGCATGCCCAGTGCCGGAAGCTCGGCTTCTGGGCATGTGCAGAAGAAAATTTTAAAAAAAATTATTATTTTTTAAATGGCGCCACCCAGGCACCGGCAACTGACCGCACCGGTACTATGATGTCACCAGCGGGCCGCTACCGGTGCTATAGAGTGGACCGCACCAGTAGGAACCCACCACTGGTTTGGATTCAATAATGTCATTGACCCATACCAACTTGATGTGTCTCTGATTTTGATGTCAGTAGTATGATCCATTTCTCAAAAATAGGGCAATTGCTTTTCATGTTTCTTTTCTGTTTTATTTTTGGATGCTGAGATACCCAATAACCTCTGTGAAAAAGTATGCTGGAAATAAGCATAGTAGGTTTTTCTATT
Source organism: Diadophis punctatus similis (assembly GCA_023053685.1). Lineage (NCBI taxonomy): Eukaryota > Metazoa > Chordata > Lepidosauria > Squamata > Dipsadidae > Diadophis > Diadophis punctatus. The sequence goes on from JALIGW010000009.1 coordinate 4,094,877, forward strand.
GCATCTTGATGTGATGGTAAAGAGAATGATGATCACAAGGGCACAAAGAACATAAGAATTGAGAAAAGAAACCCTAATGTAATGATGTTCTCAGTCCATAAGTTAATGTTTTATATTGTCATATTATAAGTGTTTTAATTCCAGAAACATCTTATATATTAGCTATTTTGCCTTAACAAGAAGGATATTACAGTTTTAAAAAATTAAAAAAATGGGTTAAAGGAAATAGAACTTTCAACTCATTAGCAGAATACATACAAGCAGCAACACAGCTTCCTTGTTAATATCTATATCAGGAATGTTTAGAAAATAATGTTAGTTATTTTTTATGCATTTGTTTCACATGTGAGCAAAAAGGTAAGGGATTTCCCTAAAGCAATTTGGACTTCCCTATTTCTCAAACTGTAAATAAGAGGGTTTACCAATGGTGACAGAACAGTATAGAATAGTGACAGATATTTATCTGTATCTAAAGAATGTCTTGACTTTGGTGTCACATAGACAATTATTCCAGAACCATAGAACCCCAAAACTACCATGAGATGTGAGGAACATGTTGAGAAGGCTTTATGCCTTCCTTCAACAGATGGTATTTTCAGAATAGTAATGGCAATACAAATATAAGACATCAAGATCATAGCAAAGGGTATCAATGCAAGCAAAATAACCTCTAACAGAGCAATCTGCTCATGTATAGCTGTATCACCACAGACCAGGCTAAGCAAAGCAGGAATGTCACAGAAGAAATGATTGATTTCATTTGAATTACAGAAACAAGAGGTGAACACAAGGAAAGTCTGAGAAAGTTGTACTGGAATTCCAGCTAGCCAGGAGGCAGCCACTAGCCCAGAGCAGACTCTGCTGTTCATAAGGAGTGAATAATGCAAGGGTTGGCAAATGGCAACATAGCGGTCATAAGCCATAGCAGCCAAGAGGAAGCATTCTGCTGCCCCTGTGATAAGAAAGAGACTCATTTGAAAAGCACAATTGTTAAATGATATGGTTCTATCTTCAGAGACAATGTTTTCAAGCATCTTAGGTATAATGATTGAAGTGTAGCAAATTTCTAGACAGGACAAATTTCTCAGGAAGAAATACATTGGACTATGGAGTGTCTGATCAGCTAGTGTTATAGCAATTATGAAGGCATTCCCAGTCAGGATCAACAAATAGATGGTAAAGAAAGTGGTAAAGAATAAACCCTCCAGACCTGGAAAACTGGAAAATCCCAACAATAGGAAGCTATTTGTTATATTCTTATTTACTCTCACCTGTTGAAAACAATTAGGGGGAGGGAATGAGAAAGCATGTCAACATATGTTTACACAAGTTGGGATACATCTAGCACTTTAAAGGAAAGACAGCATAATAAAAGAAAAGTCCATTCTATAAATCCACAATAACAATTAATGCAACTAAATTAGCATAGTTGTTTTCTAAAAAAACCAAATCAAGGAAAAAATAACAGATAATTCTGGGTAAGTTGAAGTTTGTAGACTTGCAATTTAATTTAATTTAATTTAATTTAATGGATTTCTATGCCGCCCAACTCCCTGAGGACTCTGGGTGGCTCACAACATGTAGATTCCATTACAGTAAAAATACAATGTAAAATACCATGTAAAATACAATAATTAAAAAAAATACAAAATACAAAAGTTAAAAAGAGTATCTCATCTGTACAATCAAGGGGGGAGACCCATATGTAATCTACTTGGTCTCACTTTCACCCCGCCTGCCGGAAGAGCCAAGTTTTTATCGCTTTCCGGAAGGCCATATATACTGCAAATGCAAATAAGTTGGATAGTGATTGCTTTCATTGATGTTTGAGACAATATAAAGTACACCAGTCATGTAGTATTTTTCTTAGCAGGCTTTTATGTGTATAAATGCCTGCTAAGAAAAATACCACATGACTGGTTGACACATTGTACAGAACTTTGAATTTCATTGATTTGTTTTTCATTTAATGTATTTTGTAAGTCATTATGTTGTGTGGACCAGTCAAACATGGTGTACACAATAAAGTATGGTTAATTAAAACAAAACATTAAACCTAGTTCTACTTAAACATTAAACCTAGTTCTACTTAAACATTACTTAATTATGCTTACTTAAACATAAGTGCTACTAATACAAATTTATACTTGAAATATAGCTCATAAGAGTAGATAAGCAAGAAGAATCAACAAATCTTAAATATTTATTTATTTATTTATTTGTTTGTTTGTTTGTTTGTTTGTTTGTTTGTTTGTTTGTTTGTTTATTCATTCATTCATTCATTCATTCATTCATTCAATTTCTATGCCACCCAACTCCCTAGGAACTCTGGGCGGCTCACACCAGAAAAAGAAAAACATCAAAAATAGTACAAAAACATCTAAAAAACAGTATAAAAACAGTTTATAATTCAAAAACAGCTTAACCCATGCATACCATTCATGGCCAGATCTCGCTGGTTACCACCGCAAGCTCAACGGCCCCAGGCCTGTCAGAAAAGCCAGGTCTTTACCGCTTTCTGGAAGGCCAATAGGGTAGGGGTGGTCTGGATCTCAGGGGATAACTGGTTACAGAGAGCCAGGGCAGCCACAGAGAAGGCCCTCCCCCATGGACCCGCCAGCCAGCACTGTTTAGCTGATGGGACCTGGAGAAGACCAACTCTGTGGGATCTTACCGGTTGCTGGGAGCTGTGTGATAGAAGGCAGTCTCGAAGATAGTCTGACCCTGAGCCATGTAGGGCTTTAAAGGTAATGACCAACACCTTGAATTGTGTCCAGAGACCAATAGGGAGCCAGTGCAGCTCACGGAGGATTGGTGTAATGTGGATGTACCTAGGTGCACCCACAACAACTTGCGTAGCTGCATTCTGGACCAACTGTAGTCTCCGAACACTCTTCAGGGGTAGCCCCATGTAGAGCGCATTGCAATGATCTAACTGTGAAATGATAAGGGCATGAGTGACTGTGAGCAGAGCCTCCTGATCCAAGTAGGGTCACAATTGGTGCACCAGGCGAACCTGTGCAAAGGTTCCCCTAGCTACAGCTGTCAAATGTTGGTCTAATCTTAGCTGTGAGTCTAGGAGGACACCCAAATTGCGAACCCATTCTGAGGGGGGCAATTTCTCTCCCTCCCAGAACCAAGGATGGACAGTCGATATAGTCTTTTGGAGGCAATACCCACAGCCATTTGGTCTTGTCAGGGTTAAGTTTGAGCCTGTTGACTCCCATCCAGACCCTCACAGCCTCCAGGCACCAGCACATCATATCCACTGCTTCACTGAACTGGCGCAGGGTGGAGATATATAGCTATATCTCCAAATAGAAAACCCTTAAGAGAATCAGAATGAATCTATATTCCTTGTGACTTTTTGTAATCAAGAAAGCTTACCATTTTATGAAATAAAGCAGACTGTCCTTTAAAAATGTATAGTTTTACAGTTCATTGTGTTTGACTGGTCCTTCTCCCAGTTCCTGATGTTGGCATCTCATATTGCCTACAAAGCAAAAATCTAGTTACATCACTATGAGGGAGATAAAATGTCAACCCCAAGTGATAAATTTAAGTCCAAAGGAGAAAAAAGGTAATTTGAATTGCCAGTTCTTTGCCAGGAAATGTTTTAGACACTGGGCTGTTGTTAAAATCTGTTTGGTATTTTCTAAAAAACTGGAATACAGAAGAAGAGGCATATGAATTTATTGGTACTGAAATAATGAGACATCCACTGCTCTCTCTTCTGTTATCATATTTATATTCTAGCTTTCAGATCCCAAATGGTGCTCAAAATGGCTTTCAATTCAAAATGTTACTTTTTGATGAAAATAAAAGTAAGTATTTTAAACTATTTTAAACACAACAAAATTCTTGAAAGGAGAAAGAAAGAAAGAAGGAAGGAAGGAAGGAAGAAAAAGAAAGAAAGAAAGAAAGAAAGAAAGAAAGAAAGAAAGAAAGAAAGAAAGAAAGAAAGAAAGAAAGAAAGAGTTCCTATTTATGAAAGCCTGCACCAAAATAATACTCTCATCAATCACCTATATATTTACTTACTTATTTACTCCTTCATTTGTGTGGAGGAGATGTGTGGAGGATTTTGTGTGTGAGATAATAAAATTATGGAGGATTGGTCCAGTACTACTTTGTGGAAAGAAAAAAAAGGAAATAGCTTGAATTAATAGCAATGAAAGTAATTTTTAAAAATGTAAGTATTCCCAAATGTATTCTTATGAAGAACTCTCTCAAATGAAGACACATAAAATGCTTTCCAAGACAAGACAAAGACATTTTCTAGAAGACTGATGAATCTTCAATATTGATGAGAATTTGAGGGAGGAATCTCACACTTTTATCTTTCATACCATAAATTCAAATAACAGTAAGAAAAAAAAATCTGTAAATAAACTGACTTAAACTGAAAGAAAAGACATGCTGATATCTGCCATCTTATGAAGCAGAATTGCTTACATATATTCCTCTTACTGTTTGCTTACTATTAAGCTTCTGTCTTTACTTTTCCAATTTCAGTAATATGAAAACTGCAAGACCTCTTTCATACTGTGTCACAAAATATCACTTACAATCCTACTACATTTCACTTCAAAACAATAATATTCAAAACCAGATGTATTTGTCACACATTTCCTTTGAGTTGATGTTTTGTACTGAATTGTCCAAGTCACCATTGTGGTTATTATGTAGATTACAAATAATAGGGAAGCTTTTATACAGCATTTGAGTATTGACTCTCAATAGGAGAACAAACTCAAAAAGTTTTTTGTGGGGGGAGGTTGTTTTTGCTTTGTCTAATTGGTTCCTGGAACTATTAAAAACTAGTGATGTAACAAAGAATTAAAATCAATTTGTCTAATAGATACATATCTTTAGATATGAATCCCCCAGTTATTTCATTCTAATTTGGTTCATAATAGCAATTCAGCTATACTGAGCTGGGAAATGTGTTGAATATTTTTAAAAATTCTGTTCTTGTCCAGAAATAAATAGAACTCTATTTTCACTATCTTCCATATTTTTCCATTCTGTTCTGCCTTTATTCATGTTTTATTTTTAAAAAGCACCCAGCCAAATCTTGTAGTAATATATAATAGGTTGCCTCAAAAAATATTCAATAAATATCTATTTTAATGTATTTCAAACGGAACCTGCAAAATAAATCAAATCTTTCAGATATCAGATCCTGAAAAGTAATGGTGATTATTTCTAGCTACTCTTAATGAATCCTCCCAAGTCTAATAAGTCTGAATGCTGATTAAACAAAGAAGACTGAAGACATGGAGCAGCCTTTCTCAGTTACAGTATAATCCAGTGGTGAAATCCAATTATTTTTACTACCGGTTCTGTGGCCGTGACTTGGTGGGCATGGTGTGGCTTGGTGGGCGTGGCTTGGTGGGCATGGCAGGAGAAGGATATTGCAAAATCTCAATTCCCACCCCACTCCAGGGGAAGGATACTTCAAAATCCTTGTTCCCTCCCCATTCCTGGGGGAAGGATATTGCAAAATCTCCATTCCCACCCCACTCTGGGGCCAGCCAGAGGTGGTATTTGCCGGTTCTCTGAACTACTCCAAATTTTCACTACTGGTTCTCTGAACTACTCAAAATTTCTGCTACCGGTTCTCCAGACCGTGTCAGAAACTGCTGGATTTTACTCCTGGTATAATCCCCAAATTGTAGAACACATTTCTTTGGACATTAGACTAGTTGTGATGGTCTACCAAAAAACAGCAAAGACCAAATTATTCTAGAAATCCTTCGGTGACTGACTGCTGTTGTTGTGTAATAATTGTGAGATTGTTCCCAGCTAATAATTATTTAACCTTGATCCAATGTGAGGCATCTTCTAAAGTCCCTTCATCTTGTATTCAATGGCTTTACTAACAGGATGAAATAAAAATAATAGTAAAAAGGATGTCAGAATAAAAATAAGCTAAATATAGCCCCTCAACATTTCCAATTTGCATTGCTAATGGCTGATTCTTGGTAAAACAATAATAGATTGGGATGATGGGTTGAGATCTAAATATAGCAAGTTTGTCCCTTTTTCCCCCTTCCAATTATTGGAGGAGCCATGTAACAATGGGCTTCAAAACCAGAACTCTGCACAAGCTGACAAGGAAATTTCATTCTTCTTTTTTTCTTCAAATCAGAAATACGATTCTTATTTCACTACTTTCAAGTGAAATGGTACCCATGCAAAAAATATATTCTCCCTTAGCAAGTGTATGTAAAAGCTAAAAGTTGTGGATTTCTCTCCTTTGCTATGGCAGGAAACCTCCACAATTTTGGTTTACTGTCATTGCAGTAAGAATCTCTATATATTTCCCTTTCTGCCTTGTCTTATCTAGAAAAGCATATAAAGTTATATTTTCTTTTATCCTCTATTTTTACTGCTATCATTTGAATTCAGTGCTTCTACAATGGGCAGGTTGACCAATGCTAATAGATTTCCAAAGTTATAGAGTCATGATATGACTTCTTGAGAGATAGGAAATAAGTTATTCGTTCAAATCAGGAGGGACCATCCCTTCTCACAAGGTAGCTTTAACCACTACTTTTATGCAGCACCCATTGGCCGACTGCAGGTTTTTATCAACCAGAAAGAGCAGAAATCTAGACCACAGATAATGAAGCTAACTTCACTAGTTATGATAGACATTTAACAACATTTCCCTCCTTGTGCCTGAGAAGCTAATGGGTTATGGAACTTCATTCCAGGCAATATGTAATGTGTTCTGATACACTTATCATACGAATCTTGTGAGATGGGAACATGCTCACACACAAAAGCAAACCCTTAGTGATGGCTAGTTTTTCTGCTTCACCTGACAATTTTTACTTTAAGAAAGAAAAAGTGCAAGATAGTGGAAAATTCGGTTGCTGAAAAATACTATTCTCTAAATTTATTCCTATTTTAAAGACTCTGGATGCCATGAGCAGTTATAGGCAATCTACTAAAACAAAAGTGTTTGCTATGCATACCTCAGTAGGATTCTTGTAAGTTTGATCACTTGAATGCAAAAAAAAAAAAGGATGCTATTTATACTGAACACTGACTAGGTTGAAGGGTCTTATTAGGTTTTTTTAAATTATAATTTGACACACCCCACAAACTGGATGAAAGCTATGTACAAGACTTTACAGTACTTCATAATATATATTTTTTACACTTGTTCTATCTGCACATGGTTAATTTCAGCTTCCCAATTATAATGGGCTGGTCTAGCCCTGAAACTAAATCCTTGGTCTTTGACTTACTCAAATTTTTTTCCTGCCTCTTTAAAATGTTACATAATAAAAGGACATTTAGTCCTTCTTCCCTGAAGAGTTTCTTGTCCATAAATGGGGATATTGCACAACTTCAGCTCGATAATATTTTATGTTATATCAAGCTGCAGGACAGAACTGTTGCCAAGCTCGAGTCAAGTTACAAGCAGGATTGCTGCTGAGCATCAAGCTGAGTGTCAGGCCTGGAAACCATCTTAGGCCTTGAATCTTCACGCCTGTGTCACAATGTGAATTTTGATTGTCAGCTGTGCTCATACACCACACTATACGGTACCCAGACTTCTTAGCAAGTAGACACGTGATAAGAGTGAACTACGCATGTGCAACATTCCATTCACTCTTTTCTGCTCCTGTCCTTCATTGAAGAAGGACGTCTTAGATTGCAGAGATGTAGTTATTGAGATTTATTGTGTTTTTTATATTATTTAATACTGAAATAAATATTTTGTTACTTTAGATTTCATAATCGCGTCTTTATTTTGAGAAGGATTAGATTCAAGGGAAAAGATCCTATCACCTCTAAACTTAAATCCTCACCGCGACAGCCTGCCACGTTTAGTGCTGTGGGGAACTGGGAGAGGGGATTGTGTGATGGAGAGATATGGTCAAAATAACATTCCTTTCTCAGAGAGTCAAGGTCACTCTGCCCTACATCTGGAGGGTTGTGTCTGGGAGGCATTTTCAGTTGGGAGGGTGCATTGATTGGACAATGTGATGGACATGTGGGTGCTGGAGCAGGGACTTGAACTTTCCTTTGGGTGTGGAAAACCAGAAGTTTTCAGATTCAGGTTTTTCCAGATGTGCCAATATGACATCTATAATAAAATAGAACTTTAAGGGAGTTTTCTTTCGTTGGGGGTGTTACTTGGAACCCTGACACTGAGCTCCCAAGCCAAGCTCCAGGTAGGAATAAAGAAAAACTGTGACAGGTTTTCATGATATTTGATCCTAGCTGCCCTATTGAGTGACTGTTGCTGCTACAGTGTCCTAGTGGACACCCAATTCGACATTCAATATCAGTCTCTCCTTCTTCCTTACCTCTTGGTTAGTTTTTCCTTTTCTATGATATGGTCATGGTTGGAGAGTGGTGATCTATCTTAATTGACTATAGATGTCACCCTGGCCTTGAAAAAATCAAGACAAAGCTAGCTATCAACTAGCAAGCTGATAATCGTGGAATAGACGCAGATGAATTGGTTTTGTACCAGTTAATCTGCTTTTCTTAGTACACTAAGAGGATTGAACAATGTTTCTGCTGGGTTTTGTAGACAAGCAACTCTGTTAATCTGTTAAAGTCTATTAAAACTCAACTCTTTTTGTGGGGAAGGGGGGAAATGAAATAAGCTTAGCTAGTTTGGGAAATGGGGGCTGTATTTGCCTTTCATAACCCTCCCATTCAAGCAATTTTGAGGCTGCCACTTTTAGGTACAGAAGTGAGTTTTCATACACGCTTGTCTTTCTTCTCATAGGACATACTTGAAGTGTCCAATGAACTGTTGAAGTTAGTTTGCAACAAATTATATGGTCTGAATCAAAATGGTCAAGAGAGCTCAGGAAGATAAAACATGGAAAGAAAAAGAAAGTGGAGCAGAAAGCCATGCCAATGACCATTTTGACAGTAAGAAATTGATAACGGACAATATTGTCCATTTTGTATGTCCAGTTGTATATGATTTACTATTCTGTTAGAGGGAACAATGCAGAAAGCCTGGAGTCCCATTCATCAATAATTATTTGTTTATTTGTTTTACATATCACTACCTACCTTTCAGAAAACAATCCATTCCCAAACAATTTGTAACAGGCACACATAGCAATGTATATAGTGGAAACCATGCCAAATCCTTAATATAAAATATTTTTTTTCTTTTAACATCTATATAAGAATACTAATATGAAGAAGAACATCATTTCACATCTAGATATCTTACTAGGATAAAACCTGGAATACCATTTGCTGAAGCATGTTTTGATATCCTGTATCTGTCAGTTTCACAGATTCTGATCAGTTCCATGTGCAGACTGGATCTGTCCATCTGGTGCAGAAATTCCTATGTTAGAGATTTAGATTTCAATTTTTTGGCTCACTTTTAGAAACAACATTGGAGAAGGATGAGGAATATGATATAATCTTTCATTTGGTAAATCAGTACCCAGAAAGAACAGTGAACTTGAAATTTTGCTTAAGTTCTGTTCAGTTAGTAAAATAAACATACACAATATGAATACTATAGTTACAAAGATAAATTTAGCTGCATTTAATTATTGAAACTGTTTCTCCCCCCCTCTGTGTGTGTGTGTGTGTGTGTGTGTGTGTGTGTGTGTGTGTGTGTGTGTGTGAGAGAGAGAGAGAGAGAGAGAGAGAGAGAGGGAGGGAGGGAGGGAGGGAGGGAGGGAGGGAGGGAGGGAGGGAGAGAGAGGAAACAGTTTCAAAAATTAAATGCAGCTAAATTTATCTTTGTAACTATAGTATTCATATTGTGTATTTTTATTTTACTAACTGAACAGAACTTAAGCAAAATTTCAAGAGAGAGAGAGAGAGAGAGAGAGATGATATGTAATCATCAAAAAAATTATGTCTTTATTTTCCATTACACATGAACTTGAAAATATATTAGACCTGATAGATAGAAAATTGTTTCTCCAGTAGTTACAAGAGGTGGGTTCCTCCCGGTTTGGACCGGTTCTATAGAACTGGTAGTAACTTGGCGGCCTGGGTCACTGGAACCGGTGCCACCATCTTCTCTTTTGCTTCGCAGAAGCTTTTTTGCATGCGCAAAAGCTTTTTTTAAGTACTGTGCATGTGCGCCCGCGTAACTGCGTGCCTGCGCTGTGCATCCCTGAGAAAACCGGCAGTAAAGGAATCCAGAACCCACCCCTGGTAGTTACTAAGTATTTGAATACACTTCAAGAGAATGCTGAATTTATCACATAAAGACTACATTTTGCATTACAGTTTGGAAAAAGAAACACTTCAATTCTCAAAAAAATTCTCAAAAAAATATTTCTAAACTTTAATACAGTATTTTTTAAGAACTTATGTAAACCTGTATCTGATTGAGTAAGGAAGCTCTGGGGGATAAAGGCTCTGTTGAGACTTCAAAAAGTATCTTTATAAATGTGTCATGCTGTGATGCTGAACTATATCTATACTACGGGACATTTGACATATTAACTAGGATGAATAAATCTAAATTAAAGATCTTGCTGAACAAAAAATGCACTGGACTAAAAGCAACTTGCAAGTTATAATCTCATTTCTGATTAACATTATTTTCTTTCTGTGATAATTTTTTTAAAAATAAATTATAGGGAAGGGAAATTTATTCATATATGCGTGCTGAATTCATCTTGTCTTCATATGGTTAATATGTTTTTATTTCCTGAAGTCACTTTGTAGTATTCATGGGAATCCAAGAAATTATACTTTAGATATTGCATATTTACTTTGCCTCCTAATTTATATTTTGTTTACTTGATTGGGAACAAGACATATCATCTGATTGCTTAATCTTAAATATGAAAAGATGCAAATGAATGAAAAGAAGGTAAGATTCATTTCAATATGTTTTCATTGTAATTTGGACAGCAGAATATAATATCTACATGTTAGAACTTAATTGATTTTTATCCTTTTAATGATTTAAATTTAATTTAAAACTTTGCATTTTCCTCTTTCTTTTTGTTTTTACATAATTATTGCTACTTTTATTTTATTTTGCATAGTACATAACTTGGCTATTCAGAGGTGATATAAATATAGACAGATGAAAAAGATATGAACTTACACCATTATTCATATTTTTTTCTGAAGTTCATTAAGTGTTCAAATAAAAAAAACCATTCCTTCCTTCCTTCCTTCCTTCCTTCCTTCCTTCCTTCCTTCCTTCCTTCCTTCCTTCCTTTCCTATCTGCCTTCCTTTCTATCTGCCTTATGTTTGTACAATGTTCTACAATAAAGAACTCAATGCAGCCACAAAATATGTAATATTTTCTATATTACTAATCCAAAAAGTTCAGAATTGTAATTGTAGAAGTAGGATAGAGTGAGGAAAAGTGGCTATTCAAAAACCTGAATAAGAATTTAAATAATTGACCATAAGCATTTCACAGACAAACCCAATTTGTGTGTATACGTGTGTATGTGCATATGCATGTTTTACTCTGGAATTTTTTAATTAAAACAACATAAATAACACCAACAAAAGGAAATTTTGTGTTTATTTTAAAATTAGCATGTTTTCAATCAAAAGATGAAAAAAATATGAATAGATTTGACAGCTGCAACTGAGCAACTGTTTGTTAGCAGACAGACTATATACCAGGTTGGGATGGCAGTGTAGGATACCCTCACATTTAAAACTGTAACCGGCTCCTTAATTATAATTAGTATTTTTATTGTATAATTTATGTATTGATTATTGTTTCATTGTGTATAACATTGTATTTTCAGGAATCCTGCCTTATCCAAGTTTTGAATATTTAGCAAACTCTGAGATTAAGAACTGCAAGAAACTTTTGTTTCATTTATTGATATTTCCATTCATCCTTTCACATATCCTGAATTTTCCCCAAATTTAACAAAGCTCTCTTCCTGAAATGTTTTCATTTATCTTGTAAATTTATCATGTTTCTGTTATCCTTTGATCCTGCAGATTGGTATATGAGGCATGGAAGTGAACAACCAAACCAGGATCCAGATGTTTATCCTCCTGGGTTTCCCCACAGTTCTAGAACTTCAGAGACTACTATTTGTAGTATTTCTTTGTATCTATATTCTCACTCTTGTGGAGAACACTATGATCATTATCCTCATTAGGATAAATATTCACCTCCAAAAACCCATGTATCTCTTCCTCAGCCACTTGTCTTTCCTTGAGACTTGGTATATTTCTGTGACTGTTCCAAAACTCCTGATTAACTTCTTATCAACAGATAAAAGTATTTCCTATGCAGGCTGCATGGCTCAGCTGTATTTCTTCATATCCCTAGCCTGCACTGAATGTGTCCTGCTGGCTGTCATGGCTTATGATCGTTATGTTGCTATTTGCCACCCACTGCGCTATCCTGTTATAATGACATCCCAGCTTTGCTTGCAGCTAGCAGTGGGTTCCTGGCTCACTGGTTTCCTAATTTCTATGCTCAAAGTTTTTTTCATTTCACGTGTGAGTTTTTGTGAGCCCAATGTCATCAACCACTTCTTCTGTGACATTTCCCCTTTGCTTAATCTCTCCTGCACTGACCGCACTGTGGCTGAAATGGTTGACTTTGTGTTTGCTCTTCTTATCCTTTTAATTCCACTCTCTGTCACAATGAGCTCCTATGCATTTATCATAGGCACCATTTTACGTATCCCTACGAGCCAAGGAAAAAGAAAAGCTTTTTCTACCTGTGCCTCCCACCTCACAGTGGTTATTATATTCTACTCAGCTTCACTCTTCATGTATGCAAGACCTAGGAGAATCCATTCTTTTAACATGAATAAGCTTGTGTCAGTTGTGTACGCTATTGTAACTCCCATGCTGAATCCATGCATTTATTGTTTAAGGAATCAGGATGTCAAGGAAGCATTGAAAAAAATCTTTTGCAACTTAAGTCCTGAGAATATGATTAGTGATCATTAGACTGATGACTAATGGAATTTATTTCAGCAGACAAAAATAATATTTTTATTGTTTTGCATATGTGTATTGGTATTCCATAACATACGAAGAAATGTGGTGGTGCAGAGGTTAGAATGCAGTACTGCAGGCTGCCAGCAGTTGGCAGTTTGAGTCTCACCAGCTCAAGGTTGACTCAGCCTTCCATTTTTCTGAAGTCAGTAAAATGAGGACCCAGATGGTTGGTGGCAATATGCTGACTCTGCAAACTGCTTAGAGAGGGCTATAAAGCACTGCGAAGCAGTATATATGTAAGCAGTATGTGTGTGTGTGTGTGTGTGTGTGTGTGTGTGTGTGTGTGTGTGTGTGTGTGTGTATGTGTGTGTATGTATGTATGTATATATATATATATATATATATATATATATATATATATATATATATATATATATATATATATATATATATATATATATATATATATATATATATATAATGTTTATTCTGTCGAGTCATCCTGGTGTATTGAAGGAAACATCACAGCTTCCTTTTGCCTTTCAGCCCCTCCTGGGACCATCCAGGCAGTTTTCTATAGTCGACAACTATATTGTCTATATGTGTAACATTTTTGCTGATAAATGAAAATAAAGGGAGACTATTATAGATCTATTTCGAGCTATTTTGCTCTCGTCAGATAGCCATACCCTTAGTGGGAATTGAACCTGGGCAGTCTGCTTGAAAGTCAGAAGATTAACCTCTAGGCCACAAGGTTCTATTCCCAATCAGCTCTTCACCAGGAAAGGGTTATATGTGTTTATTCTGTCGAGTCATCCTGGTGTATGGAAGGAAACATCACAGCTTCCTTTTGCCTTTCAGCCCCTCCTGGGACCATCCAGGCAGTTTTCTATAGTCGACAACTATATTGTCTATATGTTAACATATTTTGCTGATAAATGAAAATAAAGGGAGACTATTATAGATGTATTTCGAGCTATTTTGCTCTCATCAGATAGCCATACCCGGTTCAACCTGGTTCAATTCCCACTACGGGTATGGCTATCTGACGAGAGCAAAATAGCTTGAAATAGATCTATAATAGTCTCCCTTTATTTTCATTTATCAGCAAAAAATGTTACACACACACACACACACACATATATATTTATACATATACATATACATATACATATACATATACATATACATATACATATACATATACATATACATATACATATACATATACATATACATATACATATACATATACATATACATATATACATACATACATACATACATACATACATACATACATACATACATACATACATACATACATACATACATACATACATACATATATATATATATATATATATATATATATATATATATATATATATATATATAATGTTTTTTGTAGAGTCACCTGATATACCCAAATAAGGGAGGGAGCTTACTGCTTCTTTTTGCCTTTCAGCCCCACTCCAGGAGAAGCAGTATGCTCCCTCTCATATTTGGGTATACCCGGTGACTCGAGAGAAAAACATTTAACCTTTCTACTGGCTCAGTTGATAAGGGAGGAGAACTTGTGGCTTAGAGGGTAAAAGCACTGCCTAACAAGGCAAGTAGCCCAAGTTCAAATCCTAGAAGGGTATGGCTAGCTGATGAGAGCTAAATAGCTTGAAATAGATCTATACTAGTCTCCCTTTATTTCTTTATCAGTTCTAATATAAAAACATATTATTCATGCTGCCCACTGTTTTCCATATTTTCTTCCATTAATGCAAACAAAAAGTTGCTGTCAGAAGCCATCCTCTTTCTCATCATGATCTAATATGGAAATGAAAACATGCTTTGGTGTTATTACTTCCTCATGATCACTTTTCTATTATCATGCTTCTGAGATGACCTGATCTAGATTTGAATATGTAGGACATCATTGTTTGAATCCTTCCTCCCTACTCCTATTTGGTCTTATCAATTCTTAGTTCTTGCCTTATATCTACTGTATAGATTCTACAATAGTAGAATAAAAAGTAGGCTATTATTTTAAAAAGATTTGAAGTGTGTGTGCCTGACTTTTTAATCAATTGAGAAGCTTTATTCCAAATGATATGTGTGACTTTTATGGCTCTGACCTGTTGGCTCTCTGTAAAAGGCTCTTTCCCCAGAGGATTAAGCTTGGCTGAGAGATTAACCTGTTTTCTAGGGTTACCAGAATGATTATGGTTCACCTTCAGAATTCTATGGCTGATAGCTTCAAATACTACTGAGATATTAAGGAGGGTCAGAATAAATGCATTAATCCTGTCCCATATCCTTCTAGAGATCATCAAGAAGTATAATCTATGTCATCTTTGTATTATTTCTAAGTTAGAAACCCTGCTAAATATTCACAATAATTTACATCTTTCAGAACCAATTGACACTGAAGTTCAAATATCTTCTCAATAATGAGATAGGATAAAAATTGTCTACTAGATTTTTCTTTGGAAAAGATGGAGTATTGCCTCGTTAAAGCCAATCTTGGACTAGATGCATATAAGTGACTTTATAAATGTCAAAATTGTGCAATGCAATGCACATTAAAAAGGGTGGAAATTTTTCATTACATGATCATGGCTATTATCATTTTTAAAATCACCATTTAAATTCATCCATGCCTAGAAATCATAGGTAAGCAACATGGTGTTCATATTATACATTCAGTGCCCATGAAACCTATCTTGGGCCAGTCACTCTTTCAGTCCAACTCACTGCACAAGATTGTGAGGAACATAGAAGAACTATGTTGGATATGTTTGCCAAATAATTTAATTTAATTTAATTTAATTTAATTTAATTTAATTTAATTTAATTTAATTTAATTTAATTTAATTTAATTTAATTTAATTTAATTTAATTTAATTTAATTTAATTTAATTTAATTTAATTTAATTTAATTTAATTTAATTTAATTTAATTTAATTTAATTTAATTTAATTTAATTTAATTTAATTTAATTTAATTTAATTTAATTTAATTTAATTTAATTTAATTTAATTTAATTTAATTTTTAATTTAATTTATTGTTCTTATAAGCCGCCCAATCCCGTAGGACTCAGGGTGGCTTACAACAGAGAGAAGAACAATTCAAAAATACAATAAAAAAATTTAAAAAATTACAAAAGTTAAAAACCAGTCACCCATGGGGGAGTTAAGATCTATTTCACCCCGCTGCAGGAAGAGCCATGTCTTCACAGCTTTGCAGAAGGCCAGCAGGGTGGGGATAATCTGGATCTCTGGTGGGAGTTGGTTCCAAAGAGATGGAGCTCCCACAGAGAAGGCTCTCCCCGTGGTTCCACCAACTGGCATTGCTTGGTTGATGGGACCTGGAGGAGACCAACTCTGTGGGACCTAACTGGTCATAGGGAGGTATGTGGTAGGATGTGGTCCTGGAGGTAACCTGGCCCTGAGCCATGTAGGGCTTTAAAGGTCAAAACCAACACCTTAAATTGCGTCCAGAGACTAATGGGCAGCCAATTCAGCTGACAGAGAATAGGTGTTACGTGGGTGTATCTAGGAACACCCACCACAGCTCGTGCAGCTGCGGTTTGCAGCAATTGCAGTCTCTGGATACTCTTTGAGGGTAGCCCCATGTAGAGCACATTACAGTAGTCCAGCCATGAGGTAATGAGGGCGTGAGTGACTGTGAGTAAGGCCTCTCTCTGCAAGTAGGGTCGCAATTGGTGCACCAGGCGAACCTATGCAAAGGTCCCTCTAGCCACAGCTGACAGATGTTGCTCCAATTTTAGCTGTGGATCTAGGAGAACACCCAAATTGCGAACATATCCCGGGCTCGCCAGAGATCATCCATCAGAGCGACCAAAGCAGTCTCAGTACTGTAGCCGCGCCTGAAACCCGATTGAAAGGGATCCAGATAATCAGTGTCCTCCAATAACTGCAGGAATTGGAGCGACACCACTTTCTCAACAACTTTACCCACAAAGGGTAAGTTGGAGACTGGACGGAAGTTCTTTAAATCCGCTGGGTCCAGGGAAGACTTCTTGAGGAGGGGCCTCACCACTGCAGCTTTTAAGGGCTGGGGGTTTGGACCCATCTCTCAAGGATGCGATCACAATAGTCTGGAGCCAGCCGCGTGTCACCTCCCTGCTGGCTGAGACCAGCCAGGAGGGGCACGAGTCCAATAAACAAGTGGAGGCGCTCATCGCTCCTATGGCCTTGTCCACATCATCAGGAGTGATAGGCTCAAATTCCTCCCAAATAACAGGACTAAGGCTCGCCCCTGTTGTCTCAGCCTGCCCTGTCCAAATGGAGTCCAGGTCTGTCCAAATCTGAATGACTTTGTCCGCCAGAAACTGAGAAAATTCCTCAGCTCTGCCCTGCAAGGGATCTTCGCCTCCCTCCTTAGCAAGAAGAGAGCGAGTCACCCTAAACAGGGTGGCTCAGTGGGAGTCGGCAGATGCAATAAGGGCGGAAAAATGTGAGCATTTTGCCACCCGTATTGCCACTAAGTAAGACTTAATGTAAGTTCTTAAAAGTGTCCTGTCAGACTCATCTTTACTAGCTCTCCATCCTCATTCTAGGCGTCTCTTTTGGTGCTTCATCTCCCGGAGTTCCTCGGTCAACCAAGGAGCCCTCCTGGATCCATTGCCATGGAGAGGCCGCAAAGGTGCAATCCGATCCAAAGACCCTGTCGCCACCCGGTTCCAGGCAGCCACCAGAGCCTCAGATGAATTGTGTACCAGGGATTCAGGTATCTCCCCAAGTTCCCTTTGGAATCCTTCTGGTTCTATTAGGAGCCTGGGGCGGAACCACATAATCAGTCCCACCTCCCAGCGATGGAGGAGTGGTGCCATGAAATCTAACCTCAGAAGGAAATGATCTGACCATGACAAGGGTGAAATGACTAAACGCCTCAGCCTCAGATCACTTCTTCACTGCCCTGAGAGAAACACTAACTCAAGCGTGTGACCTCCCTCATGAGTTGGACCCTGAACTACTTGGGTCAGGTCCATGGTTGTCATGGAAGCCATGAACTCCTGGACTGCATCCGAGGTTTCGCCGGGGGAAGGCAGGTTGAAGTCCCCCAGGACCATAAGACTGGGGAACTCAACCGCCAGCCCCGCTATCACCTCGAGCAGCACAGGCAGGGCCTTTGCAATGCAGCTAGGAGGCAGGTACGTTAGCAAAAGGCCCACCTGAACCCCTAAGTCCAACTTCCGAAGGAGTGTCTCACACCCAACAATCTCCGGGGCAGGGCTCCTACAAGGACAAAGATTCTGGCGAGCTATAATAGCCACTCCTCCACCCCTTCCCTGGGGTCGCGGCTGATGCAGAACTAAGAACCAGTCCGGGAACATCTCAGAGAAGGGAACACCCCCCTCCTGGCCCAGCCAGGTCTCCGTTATGCATGCCAGGTCCGCCCCCTCATCCAGTATTAAATCCCGCATGAGGGGTGCTTTGTTAGTAATCGACCTGGCATTCAACAGCAGCAGCTTGAGCCCAGGGCCCTGAATTCCCCGAT
The DNA here is from genome assembly GCA_023053685.1 of Diadophis punctatus similis. Lineage (NCBI taxonomy): Eukaryota > Metazoa > Chordata > Lepidosauria > Squamata > Dipsadidae > Diadophis > Diadophis punctatus. The sequence continues at coordinate 4,113,302 of JALIGW010000009.1, forward strand.
CACCAGGTACTCGGGCTGAGCAAGATGGAACCAACTCAGAGGAGCTGGAACAGGAAATCACTTGGAGACAGCGAGTTCTAGTTCCCCGAGAATGGCCTACTCCTCGGCTCCCGCCATACCTACCTCTCCCCATTATGACCGTAATGCTCCGACTCTCCCCCAACCCAGAGATCCCAATAAATAAATAAATAAATAAATAAATAAATAAATAAATAAATAAATAAATAAATAAATAAATAAATAAATAAACAAACAAACAAACAAACAAACAAACAAACAAACAAACAAACAAACAAACAAACAAACAAACAAACAAACAAACAAACAAACAAACAAACAAACAAACAAACAAACAAACAAACAAACAAACAAACAAACAAACAAACAAATAATATTGGGGATGTAGAACACTTCCCTCCTTAGAGAACTCAAAGTCCATAATTTCTCTTTAAAGATGAGGGCTAAAATAGATTGAGTTCTACCTAATATATCAGACCACCATAGAGATTTTCAGACGTCCAAACCATTTTATGTACTAATGATTAAAAACACAAGTTAAATGATAATAGATGAAAATAAAATAGATAGATAGAGCTCAAAAGTATGCAAACTGCACTTGTCAGAAAGCATACAATAACAACATAACCCTTAATTCTGATTTTGCTACCTACTTTTTCAGGGGCATTATTCCAACCAGAAACAAATGTGAAGCTCCCATGGTAATTAAAAGAAGAATCAGACCAGATGAAGTTTTAAATATCTAAGCAATTCAGGCAAGTTGGTGGATCTGTCCTGAAAATTTTCAGTTCAACCGATGGGTGTAGTCATTATAGTTCCTTACTTGAATAGCTAATTTTCTATTAAAGGTGGATCAAACTTGGGAAAATTTAGTTGAACTGTTTTCTAACTGGCTCGGAGATCCATTACATTTTTCCTTTCTTTTAAAACTAACAAATATATTTGATTTGTTCAAAATTCAACCAAATGTATATATGCAATAATATGAAATATTTACAGATGCAGGTAAGAGTTGCAAAAAGGTTTGTGTGTTTGCTGGTTTGCTTAATGAATTCCATTCAATTTCTATCTAGGAAATTGGTGATTTTTCATTACTTTTGGCAATGAAAATGTTTCAAAAGAAATAAAAGAGAAGATGGGGTGAACTACAGGGTACTGATGTTATGATCAAATGAGAGAATTAAATATAAATTTGCTAGGGTTAAGGAACACAGTCAATATCTGCACAAAAATGTTCATTCCATAGAAGAAGGAGATTTTTTTCCTGCCCTTAGAAAAGAAGCTCCTACTATTTCTGCTTTGTGATTCTGAAAATTAATGTTTGCAATGTCTACACAATCTGCTTAGAAGTAAACTCAAAATAATTCCACATAAATATGTTTAGAATAGAATAGAATAGAATAGAATAGAATAGAATAGAATAGAATAGAATAGAATAGAATAGAATAGAATAGAATAGAATAGAATAGAATAGAATTCTTTATTGGCCAAGTGTGATTGGACACATAAGGAATTTGTCTTTGGTGCATATGCTCTCAGTGTACATAAAAGAAAAGATACATTTGTCAAGAATCATGAGGTACAACACTTAATGGTTGTCATAGGGTACAAATAAGCAATCAGGAAACAATCAATATTAATATAAATTGCAATGATACAAGCAACAAGTTACAGTCAAACAGTCATAAATGGGAGGAGATGGGTGATAGGAACGATGAGAAGACTAATAATAATAGTAATGCAGCGTTAGTGAATAGTTTGACAGTGGTGAGGGAATTATTTGTTTAGCAGAGTGATGGTGTTCGGGAAAAAACTGTTCTTGTGTCTAGTTGTCTTGATTTAGAGTAACACTTTTGTACCATAAGAGCACACACTACCAAATATAGGGGAAAAGGTTTGTTGATATTTCAACTGCAATATTTTTAGGGACTGACGATAAATCCCTAGTTACTAGAATGAAATATGTGGGGCATCTCCATAATTTGGCTCACTTTGTTATCCTTATATTAATTTAGTGTTAATCTATACCCAGAATATTTTCCATTGAAATATATGCTGTAAGGATGTTTTCACAGATAACTGTTATTTGCATTTTCAGTTAGTAATATCATTAAATCTCACTTTGTTTCAGCTTCAACAATACTTTTTAACAAGTATTAAAACAGTTTCTATTTGAGAAAAATACTTTCCTCAAAATATACTTAAGATGAAACAAAGTTATCTCTTAATTTTTTTAGAATTATCATTTTGATTTATGATTTTGATGATACAACAGGATAGATTATAAAAAAAGTCATTTAATTTTAGAGAGAGAGGTTACAATTGTATTTATAACTGTTTTGAAGAATATTAGAACCATTTCTGTTTTGCTCTGATCAGATAGCCATACCCTATATACCCTATATGTTGAAACAATTTATGTCCAGGATGCGAGGGGTCAGTAAATATTTTCACGACCCTCTTTTTGACTCGTGCAGTATTCAGGTCCTCAATGGAAGGCAGGTTGGCTGTAAATGTTTGTCTTTTTTCCTACTTTTTGTTATATGTTTGTCTTTTTTCCTACTTTTTTTTATTTTCTTATTACACTTTTGGCTTTTTCTGTTATTTCTTTCTTTTTCATTTTAATTGTTGTAATTTAATTTGTATTCATTTTTATTAATTGTTCTAAAATGCTTAATAAAATTATATAAAAATAATTATAATTTGTCTCAAACTTAATAAAAAGTACGATTATAACAGAGATTTGAACAGTATATCACATGAATCTAAGATGACTGAATACATTAACTTATCCAAATTTGAGTGAATTTTCACATAATGCATTTTTAGAAATAGTTATAAGAAAATGTGTATCCATATCATTTAACCAAGATAATTAATAGAAGTGAGATACTTTTCCTATTTCTTAGAAATGATTTGGATAAGCTAAGAAAGTGAAGGATAGTCTAAATTTTATCAGCCTTCAGAATCTCAATATAGCAATAGCACTTAGACTTATATACCGCTTCATAGTGCTTTACAGCCCTCTCTAAGCAGTTAACAGAGTTCAGCATATTGCCCCCAACAATCTAGGTCCTCATTTTACCGACCTCAGAAGGATGGAAGGCTGAATCAACCTTCAATATAGTCATGTCAATCTGTGTCATTAGACTTTGAAGTCCACCTGGCCATGATGTAAGGGTATTTGATATAAGATAGATAGACACCCGTTATTGTATTTTTAATGCAAATATCTGAAATATCCTCATTATTACATGGGCTGCCATGATAAAAAATATTGGTTTTGAGAAGGTTGTGATACTGGTTATTTTTCAGTAGCTAAACCTTGAATTCTCACCCTGCAGTGGTAGAGGTACAGTATATGGGATCCCAAACTTAATGAATGTCATTTTAATCATAACTATGAATTTCAGCAGCAAATTACTGAATTTCAGTACTATAACTTTTTAAGTTTAATTTAAGAACTGGAACAGATTTAACACAGTTAAAAAAAATTCCGCCCTACTGAGAGAGAGAGAGAGAGAGAGAGAGAGAGAGAGAGAGAGAGAGAGAGAGAGAGAGAGAGAGAGAGAGAGAGAGAGAGAGAGAGAGAGAGAGAGAGAGAGAGAGAGGGGGGAAACAGTTTCAATAATTAAATGCAGCTAAATTTATCTTTGTAACTATAGTATTCATATTGTGTATTTTTATTTTACTAACTGAACAGAACTTAAGCAAAATTTCAAGAGAGAGAGAGAGAGAGAGAGAGAGAGAGAGAGAGAGATGATATGTAATCATCAAAAAACTTATGTCTTTATTTTCCATTACACATGAACTTGAAAATATATTAGACCGGATAGATAGAAAATTGTTTCTCCAGTAGTTACAAGAGGTGGGTTTCTCCCGGTTCGGACCGGTTCTATAGAACTGGTAGTAACTTGGCGGCCTGGGTCACTGGAACCGGTGCCACCATCTTGTCTTTTGCTTCGCAGAAGCTTTTTTACATTCACAAAAGCTTTTTTTAAGTACTGCGCATGTGCGCCGGCGTAACTGCGTGCCCGCGCTGTGCATCCCTGAGCAAACCGGCAGTAAAGGAATCCAGAACCCACCCCTGGTAGTTACTAAGTATTTGAATACACTTCAAGAGAATGCTGAATTTATCACAGTAAAGACTACATTTTGCATTACAGTTTGGAAAAAGAAACACTTCAATTCTCAAAAAAAATATTTCTAAACTTCAATACAGTATTTTTTAAGAACTTATGTAAACCTGTATCTGATTGAGTAAGGAAGCTCTGAGGGATAAAGGCTCTGTTGAGACTTCAAAAAGTATCTTTATAAATGTGTCATGCTGTGATGCTGAACTATATCTATACTACGGGACATTTGACATATTAACTAGGATGAATAAATCTAAATTAAAGATCTTGCTGAACAAAAAATGCACTGGACTAAAAGCAACTTGCAAGTTATAATCTCATTTCTGATTAACATTATTTTCTTTCTGTGATAATTTTTTTAAAAATAAATTATAGGGAAGGGAAATTTATTCATATATGCGTGCTGAATTCATCTTGTCTTCATATGGTTAATATGTTTTTATTTCCTGAAGTCACTTTGTAGTATTCATGGGAATCCAAGAAATTATATTTTAGATATTGCATATTTACTTTGCCTCCTGATTTATATTTTGTTTACTTGATTGGGAACAAGACATATCATCTGATTGCTTAATCTTAAATATGAAAAGATGCAAATGAATGAAAAGAAGGTAAGATTCATTTCAATATGTTTTCATTGTAATTTGGACAGCAGAATATAATATCTACATGTTAGAACTTAATTGATTTTTATCCTTTTAATGATTTAAATTAAATTTAAATCTTTGTATTTTCCTCTTTCTTTTTGTTTTTACATAATTATTGCTACTTTTATTTATTTTTCATAGTACATAACTTGGCTATTCAGAGGTGATATAAATATAGACAGATGAAAAAGATATGAACTTACACCATTATTCATATTTTTTTCTGAAGTTCATTAAGTGTTCAAATAAAAAAATCATTCCTTCCTTCCTTCCTTCCTTCCTTCTTTCCTTCCTTCCTTCCTTCCTTCCTTCCTAATATTTTCTATATTACTAATCCAAAAAGTTCAGAATTGTAATTGTAGAAGTAGGATAGAGTGAGGAAAAGTGGCTATTCAAAAACCTGAATAAGAATTTAAATAATTGACCATAAGCATTTCACAGACAAACCCAATTTGTGTGTATAGGTGTGTATGTGCATATGCATGTTTTACTCTGGAATTTTTTAATTAAAACAACATAAATAACACCAACAAAAGGAAATTTTGTGTTTATTTTAAAATTAGCATGTTTTCAATCAAAAGATGAAAAAAATATGAATAGATTTGACAGCTGCAACTGAGCAACTGTTTGTTAGCAGACAGACTATATACCAGGTTGGGATGGCAGTGTAGGATACCCTCACATTTAAAACTGTAACCGGCTCCTTAATTATAATTAGTATTTTTATTGTATAATTTATGTATTGATTATTGTTTCATTGTGTATAACATTGTATTTTCAGGAATCCTGCCTTATCCAAGTTTTGAATATTTAGCAAACTCTGAGATTAAGAACTGCAAGAAACTTTTGTTTCATTTATTGATATTTCCATTCATCCTTTCACATATCCTGAATTTTCCCCAAATTTAACAAAGCTCTCTTCCTGAAATGTTTTCATTTATCTTGTAAATTTATCATGTTTCTGTTATCCTTTGATCCTGCAGATTGGTATATGAGGCATGGAAGTGAACAACCAAACCAGGATCCAGATGTTTATCCTCCTGGGTTTCCCCACAGTTCTAGAACTTCAGAGACTACTATTTGTAGTATTTCTTTGTATCTATATCCTCACTCTTGTGGAGAACACTATGATCATTATCCTCATTAGGATAAATATTCACCTCCAAAAACCCATGTATCTCTTCCTCAGCCACTTGTCTTTCCTTGAGACTTGGTATATTTCTGTGACTGTTCCAAAACTCCTGATTAACTTCTTATCAACAGATAAAAGTATTTCCTATGCAGGCTGCATGGCTCAGCTGTATTTCTTCATATCCCTAGCCTGCACTGAATGTGTCCTGCTGGCTGTCATGGCTTATGATCGTTACGTTGCTATTTGCCACCCACTGCGCTATCCTGTTATAATGACATCCCAGCTTTGCTTGCAGCTAGCAGTGGGTTCCTGGCTCACTGGTTTCCTAATTTCTATGCTCAAAGTTTTTTTCATTTCACATTTGAGTTTTTGTGAGCCCAATGTCATCAACCACTTCTTCTGTGACATTTCCCCTTTGCTTAATCTCTCCTGCACTGACCGCACTGTGGCTGAAATGGTTGACTTTGTGTTTGCTCTTCTTATCCTTTTAATTCCACTCTCTGTCACAATGAGCTCCTATGCATTTATCATAGGCACCATTTTACATATCCCTACGAGCCAAGGAAAAAGAAAAGCTTTTTCTACCTGTGCCTCCCACCTCACAGTGGTTATTATATTCTACTCAGCTACACTCTTCATGTATGCAAGACCTAGGAGAATCCATTCTTTTAACATGAATAAGCTTGTGTCAGTTGTGTACACTATTGTTACTCCCATGTTGAATCCATGCATTTATTGTTTAAGGAATCAGGATGTCAAGGAAGCACTGAAAAAAATCTTTTGCAACTTAAGTCCTGAGAATATGATTAGTGATCATTAGACTGATGACTAATGGAATTTATTTCAGCAGACAAAAATAATATTTTTATTGTTTTGCATATGTGTATTGGTATTCCATAACATACAAAGAAATGTGGTGGTGCAGAGGTTAGAATGCAGTACTGCAGGCTGCCAGCAGTTTGGCAGTTCGAGTCTCACCAGCTCAAGGTGAGTCCTTCGGGAGTTGGGCGGCATATAAGAATGCCAAATAAATAAATAAATAAATAAAGGTTGACTCAGCCTTCCATTTTTCTGAAGTCAGTAAAATGAAGACCCAGATTGTTGGTGGCAATATGCTGACTCTGCAAACTGCTTAGAGAGGGCTGTAAAGCACTGTAAAGCAGTATATATGTAAGTCTAAGTGCTATTGCTACTTAGTAGACAACAATATTAAAAATTCATAGGAGAAAAACTGGATTTCACAGGCAAATGTCTTTTGCAGAACTGTATACCTGTAACAGCAAGTCTTAAATGATAAACATATATAATTTTAAGTATATATATAAAATAGGAACTTGTAGAAAGAAGTCAGAAATTTGGAAATGCTGGGGACAAGCCACCATAATTATAGCAATAGCATTTAAGTAAAAATAACAAGTGATCTAAATGTAATAGGTATTTATACATAATTTTTCCATTTTAAACAATAATTCCAATTTCAAAATTAAGGATATATATCAGGTTGTCCGATGTTAACAAATTCTACTTTTAGTGAAGTATTTCTATATATTTAGCTGAATATAGTTGTGAATAGGATAAAAAAGGTAAGAAACTTTAGTTCTTTGTCCCTGAAGATCTTTCTCTTCCTGCCTTAGTAAATGAAATAAAGAAAAGAATTGTTTTCACTACAGACTTATACTGTAGATACATTGCTGCGTATATGCATGATTCTAGGAATCCATTCATACAGCTCTTTTGTTCATATTAGATATGAACAAAATTATATATATTATATATACCCAAATATGGGAGGGAGCATACTGCTTCTTTTTGCCTTTCAGACCCACTCCAGGGGAAGCAGTATGCTCGCTCCCATATTTGGGTATACCAGGTGACTTGACAGAAAAACATTTAATCTTTCTCCTAGCTCAGTTGATAAGGGAGGAGAACTTGTGGCTTAGAGGGTAAAAGCACTGCCTAACAAGGCAAATAGCCCAAGTTCAAATCCTGGAAGGGTATGGCTAGCTGATGAGAGCTAAATAGCTTGAAATAGATCTATACTAGTCTCCCTTTATTTCTTTATCAGTTCTCTGTAAGTTTGAATATATATATTCGAGAGCAAAATAGCTCAAAATAGATCTATTATAGTCTCCCTTTATTTTCATTTATCAGCAAAAAATGTTACACACACACACACACACACACACACACGTGTGTGTGTGTGTGTGTGTGTGATATATCACATATTATTCATGCTGCCCACTGTTTTCCATATTTTCTTCCTTTAATGCAAACAAAAAGTTGCTGTCAGAAGCCATCCTCTTTCTCATTTCATCTTTCATCTCAATGAAAACATGCTTTGATGTTATTACTTCCTCATGATCCCTTTTCCATTATCATGCTTCTGAGATGACCTGATCTAGATTTGAATATGTAGGACATCATTGTTTGAACCCTTCCTCCCTACTCCTATTTGGTCTTATCAATTCTTAGTTTTTGCCTTATATCTACTGTATGGATTCTACAATAGTAGAATAAAAAAAAATAGGCTATTATTTTAAAAATATTTGAAGTGTGTGTGCCTGACTTTTTAATCAATTGAGAAGCTTTATTCCAAATGATATGTGTGACTTTTATGGCTCTGACCTGTTGGCTCTCTGTAAAAGGCTCTTTCCCCAGAGGATTAAGTTTGGCTGAGAGATTAATCTGTTTTCTAGGGTTACCAGAATGATTATGGTTCACCTTCAGAATTCTATGGCTGATGGCTTCAAATACTACTGAGATATAAAGGAGGGTCAGAATAAATGCATTAATCCTGTCCCATATCCTTCTAGAGATCATCAAGAAGTATAATTGATGTCATCTTTGTATTATTTCTAAATTAGAAACCCTGCTAAATATTCACAATAATTTACATCTTTCAGAACCGATTGAAACTGAAGTTCAAATATCTTCTCAATAATGAGATAGGATAAAAGTTGTCTACTAGATTTTTCTTTGGAAAAGATGGAGTATTGCCTTGTTAAAGCCAATCTTGGACTAGATGCATATAAGTGACTTTATAAAAGTCAAAATTGTGCAATGCAATGCACATTAAAAAGGATGGAAATTTTTCATTACATGATCATGGCTATAATCATAAGATTTTTAAAAATCACCATTTAAATTCATCCATGCCTAGAAATCATAGGTAGGCAACATGGTGCATATTCAGTGCCAACATGGGCACTGAATATTATACATTCAGTGCCCATGAAACCTATCTTGGGTCAGTCACTCTGTCAGTCCAACTCACCGCACAAGATTGTGAGGAACATAGAAGAATTATGTTGGATATGTTTACCAAATAATTTAATTTAATTTAATTTAATTTAATTTAATTTAATTTAATTTAATTTAATTTAATTTAATTTAATTTAATTTAATTTAATTTAATTTAATTTAATTTAATTTAATTTAATTTAATTTAATTTAATTTAATTTAATTTAATTTAATTTTTAATTAAATTAAAATTTTAATTTATTTTTTTAATTTATTGTTCTTATAAGCCGCCCAATCCCGTAGGACTCAGGGCGGCATACAACAGAGAGAAGAACAACTCGAAAATACAATAAAAACAATTTTAAAAATTACAAAAGTTAAAAACCAGTCATCCATGGGGGAGTTAAGATCTATTTCACCCTGCCTGCAGGAAGAGCCATGTCTTCATGGCTTTGCAGAAGGCCAGCAGGGTGGGGATAATCTGGATCTCTGGTGGGAGTTGGTTCCAGAGAGATGGAGCTCCTACAGAGAAGACTCTCCCCCGTGGTTCTACCAACCGGCATTGCTTGGTTGATGTGACCTGGAGGAGACCAACTCTGTGGGACCTAACTGGTTGTAGGGAGGTATGTGGTAGGATGTGGTCCTGGAGGTAACCTGGCCCTGAGCCATATAGGGCTTTAAAGGTCAAAACCAACACCTTAAATTGCGTCCGGAGACTAATGGGCAGCCAATGCAGCTGGCAGAGAATAGGTGTTACGTGGGTGTATCTAGGAACACAAACAGCTTGCGCAGCTGCGGTTTGCACCAATTGCAGTCTCTGGATACTCTTTGAGGGTAGCCCCATGTAGAGCGCATTACAGTAGTCCAGCCATGAGGTAATGAGGGTGTGAGTGACTGTGAGTAAGGCCTCTCTCTCCAAGTAGGGTTGTAATTGGTGCACCAGGTGAACCTGTGCAAAGGTCCCCCTAGCCACAGCTGACAGATGTTGCTCCAATTTTAGCTGTGGATCTAGGAGAACACCCAAATTGCAAACCTGTTCTGATGGAGTTAATTTATCTCCCCCAAGAACCAAGGAGAGGCAGTCGACATAATCCCTAGGGGGCAATATCCACAGCCACTCGGTCTTGTCAGGATTGAGCTTGAGCCTATTCATTCCCATTCAGACCCTAACATCGTCCAGGCAATGGCACATTACATCAACTGCTTCCCTGAATTGAGACGGGGTGGAGATGTACAACTGGGTATCATCAGCATATTGCTGGTACCTCACCCCATATCATCGGATGATCTCAGCGGTTTCATGTAGATGTTAAACAGGATAGGCGAGAGGATCAAGCCCTGAGGCACCCTGTAAATCAGGGGCCTAGGGGCCGACCTCTGATCCCCTGTCAACACTGACTGTGTCCTATCAGAGAGGTAGGAGGAGAACCACCATAAAACAGTGCCTCCCACTCCCAACTCACCGAGTCTGCACAGAAGGATACCATGGTCAATGGTATTGAAAGCTGCTGAGAGGTCAAGTAGCACCAGGATGGAGGAATGACCTCCATCCCGGGATGCCAGAGATCATCCATCAGCATGACCAAAGCAGTTTCTGTGCTGTAGCTGGGCCTGAAACCCGATTGAAAGGGATCTAGATAATCATTGTCATCCAATAACCATAGGAGTTGGAGCACCACCACTTTCTCTACAATCTTACCCACAAAGGGTAGGTTGGAGACTGGATGGAAGTTCTTTAAATTTGCCAGGTCCAGGGAAGACTTCTTGAGGAGGGGCCTCACCACCGCAGCTTTTAAGGGCTGTGGGATGGATCCGTCTCTCAGAGAAGTGTTCACAATCACCTGGAGCCAGCCACGTGACACCTCCCTGCTGGCCGAAACCAGCCAGGAGGGGCACGGGTCCAACAAACAGGTGGAGGAACTCATCGTTCCTATAGCCTTGTCAACATCATCAGGAGTGATAGGCTCAAATTCATCCCATATAACAGGACTAAGACCAGACCCTGTCATCTCGGCCTGCCCTGTCCAATCAGAGTCCAAGTCTGTCTGAATCTGAGTGACTTTATCTGCCAGAAACTGAGCAAATTCCTCAGCTCTGCAAAGGTTCCTCAACTCCCCCCTTAGCAAGGAGGGAGTGAGTCACTCTAAACAGGGCGGATGGGCGTGAATCGGCAGATGCAATAAGAGCGGAAAAATGTGAACATTTTGCCGCCCGTATCACCACTAAATAAGACTTAATAAAAGTTCTTAGTAGTGTTCGGTCAGATTCAGCATTACTGGCTCTCCACCATCGCTCTAGATGTCTCTTGTGGAGTTTCATCTCCCGGAGCTCCTCAGTAAACCAAGGAGTCTTCCTGGATCCACTACCACGGAGAGGTCACAAAGGTGCAATCTGATCTAATGCCCCTGACGCCGCCCTGTTCCAGGCAGCTACCAGAGACTCAGATGAATTGTGTACCAAAGATTCAGGTATCTCCCCAAGTTCCCTTTGGAATCCTTCTGGTTCTATTAGGCGCCTCGGGTGGAACCACCTAATCAGTCCCACCTCCCAGTGATGGAGGAGTGGTGCCATGAACTCTAACCTCAGAAGGAAATGATCTGACCATGACAAGGGTGAAATGACTAAATGCCTCAACCTCAGATCATCTCTCCACTGCCCCGAGAGAAACACTAGCTCAAGCATGTGATCTCCCTCATGAGTTGGACCCTGGATTACTTGGGTCAGGTCCATGGTTGTCATGGAAGCCATGAACTCCTGGACTGCATCTGAGGTTCGCTGGGGGAAGGCAGGTTGAAGTCCCCCAGGACCATAAGCCTGGGGAACTCAACCACCAGCCTCGCTATCACCTCGAGCAGCACAGGCAGGGCCTTTGCAATGCAGCTAGGAGGTAGGTACATTAGCAAAAGGCCCACCTGAACCCCTAAGTCCAACTTCCGAAGGAGTGTCTCACACCCAACAATCTCCGGGGCAGGGCTCCTACAAGGACAAAGATTCTGGCAAGCTATAATAGCCACTCCTCCACCCCTTCCCTGGGGTCACGGCTGATGCAGAACTAAGAACCCGACCGGGCACATCTCAGAGAAGGGAACACCCCCCTCCTGGCCCAGCCAGGTCTCCGTTATGCATGCCAGGTCCGCCCCCTCATCCAGTATTAAATCCCGCACGAGGGGTGCTTTGTTGGTAATCGACCTGGCATTCAACAGCAGCAGCTTGAGTTCAGGGCCCTGAATTCCCCGATCACCAGGTACTCGAGCTGAGCAAGATAGAACCAACTCAGAGGGGCTGGAACAGGAAATCGCTTGGAGACAGCGAGTTCTAGTTCCCCAAGAATGGCCTATCCCTTGGCTCCCGCCATACCTACCTCTCCCCGTTATTACCGTAATGCTCCGACTCTCCCCTAACCCAGAGATCCCCATAAATAAATAAATAAATAAATAAATAAATAAATAAATAAATAAATAAATAAATAAATAAATAAATAAATAAATAGATAGATAGATAGATAGATAGATAGATAGATAGATAGATAAATAAATAAATAAATAAATAAATAAATAAATAAATAAATAAATAAATAAATAAATAAATAAATAAATAAATAAATAAATAAATAAATAAATAAATAAAATTGGGGATGTATAGCATTTCCCTCCTTAGAAAACTCAAAGTCCATAATTTCTCTTTAAAGATGAGGGCTAAAATAGATTGAGTTCTACCTAATATATCAGACCACCATAGAGATTTTCAGAGGTCCAAACCATTTTATGTACTAATGATTAAAAACACAAGTTAAATGATAATAGATGAAAATAAAATAGATAGATAGAGCTCAAAAGTATGCAAATTGCACTTGTCAGAAAGCATACAATAACAACATAACCCTTAATTCTGATTTTGCTACCTACTTTTTCAGGGGCATTATTCCAACCAGAAACAAATGTGAAGCTCCCATGGTAATTAAAAGAAGAATCAGACCAGATGAAGTTTTAAATATCTAAGCAATTCAGGCAAGTTGGTGGATCTGTCTTGAAAATTTTCAGTTCAACCGATGGGTGTAGTCATTATAGTTCCTTACTTGAATAGCTAATTTTCTATTAAAGGTGGATCAAACTTGGGAAAATTTAGTTGAACTGTTTTCTAACTGGCTCGGAGATCCATTACATTTTTCCTTTCTTTTAAAACTAACAAATATATTTGATTTGTTCAAAATTCAACCAAATGTATATATGCAATAATATGAAATATTTACAGATGCAGGTAAGAGTTGCAAAAAGGTTTGTGTGTTTGCTGGCTTGCTTAATGAATTCCATTCAATTTCTATCTAGGAAATTGGTGATTTTTCATTACTTTTGGCAATGAAAATGCCAATAGTAAATAAAAGAGAAGATGGGGTGAACTACAGGGTACTGATGTTATGATCAAATGAGAGAATTAAATATAAATTTGCTAGGGTTAAGGAACACAGTCAATATCTGCACAAAAATGTTCATTCCATAGAAGAAGGAGATTTTTTTCCTGCCCTTAGAAAAGAAGCTCCTACTATTTCTGCTTTGTGATTCTGAAAATTAATGTTTGCAATGTCTACACAATCTGCTTAGAAGTAAACTCAAAATAATTCCACATAAATATGTTTAGAATAGAATAGAATAGAATAGAATAGAATAGAATAGAATAGAATAGAATAGAATAGAATAGAATAGAATAGAATAGAATTCTTTATTGGCCAAGTGTGATTGGACACACAAGGAATTTGTCTTTGGTGCATATGCTCTCAGTGTACATAAAAGAAAAGATACATTTGTCAAGAATCATGAGGTACAACACTTAATGGTTGTCATAGGGTACAAATAAGCAATCAGGAAACAATCAATATTAATATAAATCGCAATGATACAAGCAACAAGTTACAGTCAAACAGTCATAAATGGGAGGAGATGGGTGATAGGAACGATGAGAAGACTAATAATAATAGTAATGCAGCGTTAGTGAATAGTTTGACAGTGGTGAGGGAATTATTTGTTTAGCAGAGTGATGGTGTTCGGGAAAAAACTGTTCTTGTGTCTAGTTGTCTTGATTTAGAGTAACACTTTTGTACCATAAGAGCACACACTACCAAATATAGGGGAAAAGGTTTGTTGATATTTCAACTGCAATATTTTTAGGGACTGACGATAAATCCCTAGTTACTAGAATGAAATATGTGGGGCATCTCCATAATTTGGCTCACTTTGTTATCCTTATATTAATTTAGTGTTAATCTATACCCAGAATATTTTCCATTGAAATATATGCTGTAAGGATGTTTTCACAGATAACTGTTATTTGCATTTTCAGTTAGTAATATCATTAAATCTCACTTTGTTTCAGCTTCAACAATACTTTTTAACAAGTATTAAAACAGTTTCTATTTGAGAAAAATACTTTCCTCAAAATATACTTAAGATGAAACAAAGTTATCTCTTAATTTTTTTAGAATTATCATTTTGATTTATGATTTTGATGATACAACAGGATAGATTATAAAAAAAAGTCATTTAATTTTAGAGAGAGAGGTTACAATTGTATTTATAACTGTTTTGAAGAATATTAGAACCATTTCTGTTTTGCTCTGATCAGATAGCCATACCCTATATACCCTATATGTTGAAACAATTTATGTCCAGGATGCGAGGGGTCAGTAAATATTTTCACGACCCTCTTTTTGACTCGTGCAGTATTCAGGTCCTCAATGGAAGGCAGGTTGGCTGTAAATGTTTGTCTTTTTTCCTACTTTTTGTTATATGTTTGTCTTTTTTCCTACTTTTTTTTATTTTCTTATTACACTTTTGGCTTTTTCTGTTATTTCTTTCTTTTTCATTTTAATTGTTGTAATTTAATTTGTATTCATTTTTATTAATTGTTCTAAAATGCTTAATAAAATTATATAAAAATAATTATAATTTGTCTCAAACTTAATAAAAAGTACGATTATAACAGAGATTTGAACAGTATATCACATGAATCTAAGATGACTGAATACATTAACTTATCCAAATTTGAGTGAATTTTCACAGAATGCATTTTTAGAAATAGTTATAAGAAAATGTGTATCCATATCATTTAACCAAGATAATTAATAGAAGTGAGATACTTTTCCTATTTCTTAGAAATGATTTGGATAAGCTAAGAAAGTGAAGGATAGTCTAAATTTTATCAGCCTTCAGAATCTCAATATAGCAATAGCACTTAGACTTATATACCGCTTCATAGTGCTTTACAGCCCTCTCTAAGCAGTTAACAGAGTTCAGCATATTGCCCCCAACAATCTAGGTCCTCATTTTACCGACCTCAGAAGGATGGAAGGCTGAATCAACCTTCAATATAGTCATGTCAATCTGTGTCATTAGACTTTGAAGTCCACCTGGCCATGATGTAAGGGTATTTGATATAAGATAGATAGACACCCGTTATTGTATTTTTAATGCAAATATCTGAAATATCCTCATTATTACATGGGCTGCCATGATAAAAAATATTGGTTTTGAGAAGGTTGTGATACTGGTTATTTTTCAGTAGCTAAACCTTGAATTCTCACCCTGCAGTGGTAGAGGTACAGTATATGGGATCCCAAACTTAATGAATGTCATTTTAATCATAACTATGAATTTCAGCAGCAAATTACTGAATTTCAGTACTATAACTTTTTACTGCAATTTAAGAACTGGAACAGATTTAACACAGTTAAAAAAAAATTCCGCCCTACTGAGAGAGAGAGAGAGACAGAGAGAGAGAGAGAGAGAGAGAGAGAGAGAGAGAGAGAGAGAGAGAGAGAGAGAGAGAGAGAGAGAGAGAGAGAGAGAGAAACACACACAAGAACATCTTTTCAAACACTTTTGTAAAAAACTGAAGGAAATTAAAAAGGTTATGTTAATTAGAATTATTTAGTAAAATATTAATGTTATTCCTACTTCTCCTTTTCCCCAGTTATGCTTATATATAAAATCAACTTTTTATATTGATTAATAGATCAATTGATTAATAGAAAAGATATATATTTTCAAAGTCATGCTGAAATTTGTAAAGGATGCCTGTTTTCCAAATAAATGCATTGATAAATTTACTACAAAATGCAGTTTCAGTCAATGAAGACAGTACTATATTATTCTCAGTAACAAGGATTTCAAGACCTAAAATTTCAATTTTAATGTCAGAAGAATTGAAAGTCAATTTCCCTATTCTTTGATTTCTTAAAAATCATATTAGAAACTATAAAACAATATTGTCCCTTGTCTCCTTTTAGAGCCATATAAATTTTTACTATTTAGCTAGAGTTTTGGAAAATTCACCTCACACAATGCTGTAACACAAGAATAAATCATACAAATATTGATTAAATTAAATAGGTAGAGATAGAAAGTGAGCTTAAACTAAGAAAGGTGCATAGGTTGCCTGCTAGGTAGATAATCATATTAATGTAGATTAATATCCATTTTATGATTTTAGTGTTTCAGAAGTGTTCATTCTTCTAATTCTTCATGTCTTTTTTCTTAACTGCAATTTGTTTCTCTCCTTATGTCTGAATTAGGTTTCATTACTATAGAACTATGGATCATCAGAATAAGAGTACTATCCGAGGATTCATTTTGCTTGGATTTCCAACCAGTATGGAACTACAAACACTTCTATTTGTGATTTTCCTTGTAGCCTACAATCTGACACTTTTTGAGAATATTGTTATCATTATTGTTATCAAAATCACTCCTCAGCTTAACAAGCCCATGTATTTTTTTCTTAGCAACCTCTCTTTTTTAGAGTCATGGTATATCTGTGTTATTGTCCCAAAGTTATTAATCAATTTCCTTGTGCAAGACACATTTATCTCATTTGAAGGGTGCATGACACAACTCTACTTTTTCAGCTCCCTCATATGTACTGAGTGTATCCTCCTTGCAGTAATGGCATTTGACCGATATGTAGCTATCTGTAATCCTCTTCGTTATTCAACCATCATGACCCAGCACCTCTGTATGATATTAGCTGTGGCTTCGTGGCTAATTGGTTTCTTGGCTTCAATGTTAAAAGTCATCTTCATATCACAACTTCCCTTTTGTGGTCCCAATATCATCAACCATTTCTTCTGTGATATTTCACCATTGTTAAATATGGCATGTGAAGATATGACAGTTGCTGAAATAGTGGACTTTGTCTTGGCCTTGATCATTTTGTTGGTTCCACTCTCAGTTACCATTGTTTCATATGTCTGTATTATTCGTACTATATTGACCATTCCCTCTCTCCAGGGCCAGAAGAAAGCCTTCTCCACTTGTGCTGCTCACCTCAGTGTGGTTGTCATATTCTTTTCAGCAACTCTCTTCATGTATGCTCGGCCAAAGAGAATCCACCCATTTGATCTTAACAAACTAGTTTCTGTTGTATACACCATTGTCACCCCAATGCTGAATCCATTCATTTATTGTCTGAGAAACCAAGAGGTTAAGGGAGCATTAAAGAAAGTTTTTGGTAGATGAACTCCAAAATACTGAGTGCCAATCCCTGAAGTTGAATTCACAGTTTTTCTTTTTGGATCTTAGTGCTTTCTGAACTTGGTTGCTTGCTTGCAGACATTTCATTATCTAGTTCATTCCTGAGCTAATATATTAATTTTCATTGGAAATACCTTTTGACCTTTCCTTTCCTTTCCTTTCCTTTCCTTTTCCTTTCCTTCTTGCTTTAATTTGTTAAACAACATGATTGGGTTTAAACTGAAAAGTTTTAAAAATAATATTTTCAAAATGTTTCTTTATCTTTTATAAGACTGCTCCAAATGTTTTGCTTTAAAGAGGCAAAATAATTCCATCAGTACATCTTGACATTTATGGCTCAACAATTTATATTTATATGTGGAATATAAAATCCTACAACTATTTTACTAGAAATAAAATTTAACTACTGATTTCCTGGAAGTTTCTAAATCATTTGCTTTGCATGTTTCCTGGTAAGATTAGGCTACAAAAGAGTACACAGACAGACAGATACAGAAATAAAAAAAATATTTCTATATTTATCAACTATCTCTTGCCCATCCCATGGCAAATAAGAAAAATAAAATAATTTGATAATAAACCAAGATATGTTTTAATAATTGTTTATTGAAATTACAATATTGTCAGGTACTATTTTAAACCAAGTATTAATTTTTCTTTATTTATTGTAAGATGATATTCCATAGTAATAATTAAGTGCTAAATCAGAGACAGACAGACAGACAGATGTAGATAGATATGTAGATGCAAATGTAGATAGATGTAGATACAGATACAGATAACTTCAGTTCTAAAAAAGTGTATTAAATGGATTTCAAATACTTAAAAAGGTAACAGATTGAAACATAAGGGCATGCACAGAACCATTTAGCCTGCAAAAATAATGCTGAACGTACTAATTATTATTAATTCAGATTCATTCTTCTTGGGAATTCCAATATTCAAAATAAAAAACAGAGAAAAGAAAGTATCACTTTTATAGGTCATTGCCAAATCACTGGTATAAAAGTTAATCAGAACATGTTTGGGTATGTATGTACTGAAGAAACTGCTGCTTAGAAATGTCCAGATTTCTATAGTGACTGGCAAAATAGGAGGATAGAAAAGATGCTAAAATATTATAGTTTAAGCAGGTAGGCAGTCACATATTATATTCTGACCAAAAGGACTTATGTTCTGTAAAGGAGAATGTGAGCAGTATCATTTAGTTTTCCATAAAAAATAGGGAAGACAAGGCTATTATATGTTGGGACAATGATAATTAGCAGCTGTAGCTTACTGTAAAACACTGAATTTGGGTAATATATTCAGGAGAAAGGATAGGTTTCTGCAATGTTAAAATCTGCATCATCAAGCAAATATCTATTTTATTATAGAGTTTAACACAAAGCTAACTTAATATGAAGAATTACTGTTCTTTTGCACAAGGAAATCCCAGCAGCTGAAGGGACTTTTCTGTATCTCCCACTGAATGTTTCCATTTTATTGTTTTCATTTGTGAATATTTTTTTCTGTTATAAATTGTTCTGGCATTTTAATTTACCTACTGAGTCCTTCCCAAGGACTAGGATGGGCAGATATTGTTGTTGATGGTATTAAAGATATTACAAAATGTAAGCTATGCGGTGGTGGGATTCAAATTATTTTATTATCGGTTATGGCTAGGTGGGCATGGCTAGATGGGTGTGGCTAGGTGGTCATGGCTAGGTGGTCATGTGACTGGGTGGACATGGCTAGGTGGTCATGTGACTGGGTGGATATGGCTAGGTGGTCATGTGACTGGGTGAGCATGGCTAGGTGGCCATGTGACTGGGTGGGTGGGGATAGGTGATCATGTGACTGGATGGGTGTGACCAACTCAACATCACTCACTTCCACTCAGTAACATGACCCCCCCAGCCACATCTACCCAGGTTTTATGGCTCCAGGTATTTTCTTTTAAACCAGTGGTTCCCAACCTTTCTAATGCTGCGACCCCTTAATACAGTTCCTCATGTTGTGGTGACCCCCACCATAAAATTATTTTCGTTGCTACTTCATAACTGTAATTTTGCTACTGTTATGAATCGTAATGTAAATATCTAATATACAGGATGTATTTTCATTGTTACAAATTGAACATAATTAAAGCATAGCAATTAATCACAAAAACAATATGTAATTATGCCAGATCAGAAATTCTCGGGCCAGTCTTTGCAAGAGCACAAGGAATATCATCTTCCACAACAAGTCTACTTCTGTATTTAGACTTGATAACCAACAAGAGTACAGAAATATTTCTCAATCTCAGCAACTTTTAAGGTGCCTGGACTTCAACTCCCAGAATTCAAAGCAAAGCTGGCCCCTTAGCTGATGCTGTCAAAGCTCGGCCGCCAGGTGTCACAAACGCCTCTCACCGAATGGCACCTCTCCCGACCAATCGGAGGGCTCGGGCAAGTTGAGTCGATATGGCCAGGCTTGTGGCAGTGGGGGGGGAAGCTGAGGATGCCAGGGCGACCCCTGGGAAATGGTCGTTCGACCCCCAAAGGGGTCCCGACCCCCAGGTTGGGAACCACTGTTTTAAACAGATATATCTGTGTGTGTGTGTGTGTGTGTGTGTGTGTGTGTGTGTGTGTGTGTGTGTGTCTGTCTGTCTGTCTGTCTGTCTGTCTGTCTGTCTGTCTGTCTGTCTTCTCTCTCTCTCTCCTCTCTCTCGTTCTTTCTCCTTCTCTCTCTCATCTCTCTATTTCTCTCATCTCTCTCTCTCTCTTTCTCCTCTCTTTCTCTCTCATCTCCTCTCAGTCATCTCTCTCTCATCTTTCTTTCTTTCTTTCTCTCTCTGTTTCATCTCCTCTAACTCATCTCTCTCCCTCTCATCTCTCTTTCTCTTTCTTTCTCCCTCTCTCTCTTTTTCTCATCTCTCTCTTTTTTCTCATCTCTCTTTCTCTTTCTCTCTCTTCTCTCTCCTCTCTTTCTTTCTTTCTCATCTCTCTCTCATCTCTTTCTCTCCCTATCTCTCTCTCTTTCTCATTTCTCTCTCTTTCTCATCTTTCTTTCTAATATCTCTCACTTTCTCATCTCTCTCTTTCTCTTTCACTCTCATCTCTCTCTCTCATCTCTTTCTTTCTCGTCTCTCTCTTTCTCTTTTTCTCTCTCTCATCCTCTCTTTCTTTCTTTCTCATCTCTCTCTTTCTCTTTTTCTCTCTCCTCACTCTCTCTTCTCTTTCTTTCTTTCTTTCTTTCTTTCTTTCTTTCTTTCTTTCTTTCTTTCTTTCTTTCTTTCTTTCTTTCTTTCTTTCTTTCTTTCTTTCTTTCTTCCTTCCTTCCTTCCTTCCTTTCTTTCTTTCTCCTCTCTCTCTCTCTCCTCTCTCTCTTTCTCCTCTCTCTCTTTCTCTTTCTGTCTCCTCTCTCTCTCTCTCCTCTCTTTTTCTTTCTCATCTCTCTCTTTCTTTCTGATCTCTCTCTCTCTCATCTTTTTCTTTCTCCCTATCTCTCTCTTTCTCATTTCTCTCTCTTTCTCATCTCTCTTTCTTTCTCATCTCTCTCTTTCTTTCTCTTTCTCTCTTTCTCACCCTCTCTTGTGTGTGTGTGTGTGTGTGTGTGTGTGTGTGTGTGTGTGTGTGTGTGTGTGTTCCCTCTTGAACCATTTCCAAAAATAGGTGAAAGTTGTGGTGGTTTTTTTTGCTGATGTTGTTTTTTCTTTTTCTTTGGGTGCTTTTTACCATACGATTTAAATCAAGAGTCATTTCAGGTTCTCAGATTAATAAAGTTCTTTCCCCCTGATGCAGCTCCCTGTCGGATGATCCCACCACTGGCTAGCTCTGCCCCTTGCCTTCCCCTCTCATTCACTCATCGCCTGCCCTGACAAGAGAAGGGTGATGGCAGCGGATGGAGACTCACTCCATATTCCAGAGCAGGAGAGAAACACCCTTTTACTTGCCTCTTCTTCTAGCCCTTCTTGGTGCTGTGTATACTGAGGAGACACACAACTTTCTCTCTGCCCAGAGACACTGGCTGGCCTAGCTGCAATGCTCTGCATCATAATGGGCTCCAGGAGGAGGAGGAGGAGGGGAGGCAATCTCCCCCATTGTGAAGCATGCTAAATTTAAGTGTGCTGTGCAAGACGCTTCAAGAACAGCAAGTACCCTTGGAGGCGGTGAGAGCAGTGGCATCAGCCACATCTAGTCCAGCCAGTGTCTCAGGGCAGAGAGAAAGTCATGTGTCTCCCCATATTCCTCTCGCCGCCTCCATGGCTGCTCGCTGCTCTTGCAGCACCTCACACAGCACTTAGTGCACTTCCCAATGGGGGAGAATGCATCCCTCCCTCTCCTCCAGAAGCCCATTATGATGCAGAGCATTGGCTGCAGCTGGCCCGGGTAGTGTCTTGGGGCGGAGAAATGTTGGTGGAAGCAGCAGGTCGAGGCCGAGGCAGCGATTGGATGGGGGTAGGCTGTGACCTGCAGCAGGGCTGATCTTCTACCGGTAGGCTGATCGGATAGGGGTAGACCATGGCTCTCCGGGCAGGTACAGGCCTATGGTGCCGGCTGCATGGCAAGGCCCCAGCAATCAGATGGGAGTAGGCTGCAGGCCTATGGCACCAGCTGCAGGACAAGGCCCTGGCGATCAGATGGCAGTAGGCCGTGGCCAGAGGCCAGGCAGACACAGGTCAACCACCCTTCCCAGCCCTGCTTCCCCAAGGGGGCACCCAGCTGTGCTTACCTGTTCTGCTGCTGGAGCGGTTGGGAGAAGCCCTAGACAAGCATTCGGGAGCAGGCCAAGGCAAGTGGGTGGCCACCGCCACCGTCGTAGGCCGCAGCAAAGGCAAGCAAGCAGGCTGGGCCATGTGGCCACATGGTTGAGGCAAGGGAGCCAAGGAGCAGCTGCAGCTATGCTGCAGTGTGACTCTAAGGCACCAGCCAAGGCATGCGAGGCAAGTAGTGGCGGGGTAAGGTGGAGCGGGGCCAGCCAGAATTTTTACTACTGGTTTGCCTGACCTGGCCTGAGCCAGCTGAATCCCACTACTGAAGCTGTCCCAATAAAGCTGTTGATGATGTTCAAGTAGTGCTCCAGATCTTTAGGGATTGGTACTGTCTTTGCTTTTTTTTTGGCCATAGTTATTATATTTATATTTATATAAATATTTGTTTAAAATTTGTTGAATATTATTATGATTCATTGCACAATCAGCCAGATATTCAGCCTGGATTTGGCATTTTTGTCCACCTATTGAATCATTTCTAAGGACCTGGGATAGGTGAATATTGTTTTTTGATGGTATTAAAGATATCATCATAGGCTGTAAGCTGTTTCAAGTAAAACTGCCTTTTTGCAGTTGATTGACGGTGGCTTTGTCAATGCTGAAAATGTTTAAGCGGTGCTTCATTTGTTTTGGAAATGCATCCAAGGTTCCTGTTGTCTATGGAAATTCTCAGTCATCCAGGTCATGGTTGTCCCAAAGGTACTTTGTTAAGAGGCAACTGGACTTTATGTTTTTCTTTAAAGACATTTCACTTCTCATCCAAGAAGCTTTTTCAGTTCTGACTGGATGGTGGGGATTGGAAAAATTTATATCCCTTGCAGACAGCTGGTCATTTGCATTCTTTTAGTGACCCCGATGACCCCAATGACACAGATAAACCTTCAGGTGGCCTTAATGACTGTCTAAAATAATGCAAATGACCAGTTGTCTGCAAGGAGTATAAATCCTTCCATTCCCCACTATCTAGTCAGAGCTGAAGAAGTTTCTTGGATGAGAAGTGAAATGTCTTTAAAGAAAAACCAGAAAGTCCAGTTGCCTCTTGAAAAAGCACTTTTGGGACATCCAAGGTGCCTATTACTATTGGTACTACCTTTGCTTTCTTTTTGCCAAAGTTGTTCTATTTCTATTTGCAGGTATTATTCTTTTGTTGATATATACCTTCATTTAAAAGAAAAAAGACACTCTTTTGAGAACAATAGTGGTCACATTTTGGGCAGAGTAGATGGATGATTTGAGAGACGTATGAAGGTATCTATTTATGCCAAACTAGAAAATCCTTTCCTTAATAGAGGTGGCAACCTCAGATACAATCTGTCCTTCATTTTTTTAATGCTGCTGCCTCATCAGTCCCCAGGAAGTTTAAGACCACTTCACAGGTTCACCAAGAAGGCCACTGTGGTGCCCACATACAGGTACTGAATGTAAAATAGTAAGTTGTTGTATAAAGTTATAATGTTGTTAAAAGGAACTGTTTAAACAAGTAAGTATAGAGCCAGACAGCTTTTAAATGTATGGTAAGTAGAAAGGGGGAGGTGTTTATCCCAGTGCTCCGGAAGGGAGAGGGGATAGATGACATCATAACAGACAGCCAATCAGAGCATAGATAGCAGGGCCAGGAACTATAAAAGGCCTGGCTGAGAGAGATGTGGAGCTCTCTGTTATGTTATGAGGTAACTGCCAAAGGGGGGAAGTTTCAGTGAGAACTGCTTTGAAGAGCTGAGGGAAGAATTGGAGTTGCTTAGATTTAGTCAAGAAAGCAAAGAGGGTCTCAGAGAGGAAGGAAAGAAAAAGAAAGAATTAAATAAGCTGCTTGTGGCTGTAATGTATTTTATATTCAGTACCTGTATGTGGGCACCACAGCCACATTTAATAATACCAAAGAATTTTAGGAGTTGGTGCTTTCCAACAACTCTCTGCCTATTCAGATTCCTCCTCACCAACTTGCTCAGATTGAGAAAGCTACTTTGATAAGCAGAAAAATGTTTCAAACCAACAAGAAAATAAGTCCACTTGCCATGATTCAACTTTCAAGTATTGTTATTATTATGGTTCATCTCAAAGTCAGCCAAATATTCAGACTGGATTTGGCATTTTATCCACCTACTGAGGTGGATAAAGGACTTTGGATAGACAAAGCTGATGTTTGGTGGTGTTAGAAGTATCATTGTAGAATATAAACTGTTCCAAGTTCAGCTGCCTTTTACAATTGACTGATGGTGATTTTGCCACAAATGATTTAGTGGGATTTAGACTAAGGATTTAGAAGTCTTAGAATTTCTATCCTTCTACAATACAATTCTGTGATTTATCACTAATTTGTGACTTGATAATGTATTTATGGGGAAGTTATACAGATGGGAATGTGGGAGAAAGTTTCAATATATAAACCAGTGTCAATGAAATATACAACAATTCTGCAATATATTGTTTGGAATTCTAAACACATCCTATACAAATTACAAGAAATCATTTGTAAATTTAACAATTGGCAGCAAATAATTACATTTCACCATATTCTTCACTTATCTTTGGCCATTTACAATATTTTTGCTTGTTTATTTTACTTCTAATTGCATTTTATTTCATCGTTAACTCATGAATATGGACAGAAAATAAAATTTTGTCCAAAATGAGAATGCCATTGATTCTCAATGCTACTTTGACCAACATTACTGTTTATCATCTTCCATTCATGAAACACAGAGCACATTACTTTGAGAAGCTTTTCATTTGCAGCAGAAGTCCTCAGAATGAGCATCACTGTTGTCAAAGGACCATGTGAATATAGAATCAATAAATTCCTCAGTCTAAGGAACTTTTAGAAGAAAGTATCAGTGATCTTTCCAGGTGATAAGTGAGGGAATGGGGCCCTGGCCTTATTTTGCCATCCTATCCGGTTGAACATCTAAGGCAGAGAATTCTTAACTGTAGATTTTACTTACTTATAGGGATGTACTTTTGAACAGCCCTAGAGGAAGCTTGCTAATATTACACCTTCAGTTTTCATTGTTGTCTGCTCTGTACTATTTTAACAAATGCCCTTTTCATTTCTTGATTACGGAGGCTGTAGATTATGGGATTTAGCATTGGTGTTGCAATGAAGTAAACAATAGATGGAGCAATTTCTTGATTACCAGCATCTTTGGAGGTTGGCTTCAGGTATCTAAAAAAAATTGTTCCATAATAAAGCAAAACAACAATCATGTGAGATGTGCAAGTAGAGAAAGCTTTGCGTTTCCCTTCCATGGACCGGATCCTTAAAACAGAAGAGATGATAAGAATATAGGAGGCCAGTATAACAAGTAGAGCCCCCATCCCTAATAATGAACCAAGAGTAAAAATCACCATTTGGTTTGCAAAGGTGTTGGTACAGGAAAGTTTGAATAGTTGTGGGGCCTCACAGCTGAAGTGATGAATGGCATTGGGCCCACAGAATTGTAAAGTTTTCAGTAGAAGAGTGTTCAATAGAGCATAGAGAAAGCCAGTGACCAATGCACTACAAATCAGGCTAGCACAAACTTGTTTCCTCATCATCGTTGTATAATGCAAGGGTTGGCACACAGCTATAAACCGATCATAGGCCATCACAGAAAGGAGGAGACCCTCTCCCACTGAAAGGCACATAATAAAGAAGACCTGGGTAAAGCATTGCTGAACTGAGATAGCCTTTCTCTCAGAAAGAAAGTCTCGTAGCATTTTAGGAACGGTGACTGAGGAAAAAGCAATATCAAGAAGTGCTAAATATGAAAGGAAGACATACATGGGGCTGTGAAGATGAGCGTCAGCTCTTATAGCCAAAATAATAATTGCATTGCCAATAAGGGTGATTAAATAAACAAACAAAAAAATGACAAAGAGTAACTTTTGAAGCCAGGGATTGCCAGTGAATCCCAAAAGGATGAATTCGGTAACTTGAGTTCGATTATCCATACGTAGAAAAGTGTCTCTTCCTGTGGAAAATAAAGTACAATTTATACAATTTAAAGTACAAATAATTTCATTTTCTAAGATTTCTTTTAAATTTATTTCCCACTCCCAAACCAGATGAGAGTTGAGGACCTCATGTATCTAGTAAGTCATATGTCAACATCTAAAATGATGTTCAACATAAGGAAGAAGTGATGTACATTAAAGTGTCAATTATAATTCCACTATATATGAGTTAAAATGAAATTGGCAGAAACCATGTTGAATGAATGGATGGATGGAGTATAAATTGATGGTTCCAAATTTAAAATTAGGTTCATAGTGAATGGCTTAATTATAATGGGCTCTAATTCCACGCTAGTACACATTTGCAACAGTGGTAAAATCCAATTTTTTACTACCGGTTCTGTGGGCGTTGCTTGGTGGGCGTGAAAGGGAAGGATACTTCAAAATATCCATTCCCACCCACTCTGGGGCCAGCCAGAGGTGGTATTTGCCTATTCTACGAACTACTCAAAATTTTCACTACTGGTTCTCCAGAACCTATCATAACCTGCTGGATTTCATCCCTGATTTGAAGGTAAATAAAAATAAAAATGCCAGTTTTGTAATGTTGTGTGATATTGTAATGCCTTTCTGCAGTATGGTGAAACATTCATTAATGTATGATTTATCTGATGGTATCTATATTTTTTTCAAGTTCATAAAAGAAAAAAATAAATGCATCTCTTACAAAATGACATTTCTTTGTCTATAATGGCATGGAAAATCAGTTTGGTGTAATGGTTTAGGCAGCAGGCTAGAAACCAGGAGACTGTGAGCTCTAGTTCTGCTTTAGGCATAAAGGCAGCTGAATGACCTTGAGCCAGTCATGACCTCTCAGCCCTAGGAATCAGGCAAGGATAAACCACTTCTAAAATCTTACCAAGAAAATTGCAGGCACTAATGAAAACGTATTTTAAGGCACACGAGTGCACGTATACACATACAGAATGCCATGGAGAAGAGGCATGGAGGAGAGTTGTAACAGCTAACACATAAAAGTTACCCATTTTTCTCCAACTGAAACATTCAACTCATAGTGTCTGAAGTAAAATGCCACACTTCCCATTAGTCAATACAAGTAAACCAGTAATCTTGTTATACACTACCTGACTCTGTGGTTTCTTCCCCAAACCCCCAAAACTTTAACCTTAGACTATCTAGAGTAGACCTCTCCCCATTTCTAAGAGGTCTGTAAGGGGCGTGCATAAGCGCACCACTGTGCCTACCATCCCTGTCCTAATGTCCTATTGTCCTCTATTATCGGAACTTTTTACTTATGTTTATACAAACAACTACTATCCTGTACATGTTTGACAAATAAATAAATAAAATAAAATAAAAACATCAATCAACTTTCCCCTGAACAGATATTTTACCTTTGGAAGATGCTTTATGAGATTTGTTCTTTTGTTGTAACCTCACTGTCCTCATTGTGAAAGAGGCCCAACATCACTGTCTTCTCTTCTAAAACAAATTAACAGTAAAACAAATGGTCAATGAAAAGGCCTCTTTTATTTCCTTCAAATTTAATCAAGTGCAGGCAAAGAAATACCAGTAGGATTACTTACCAGTCCATTGCTTACCAGTCAATGGAGAATTTATTCCTTATATCTATGCTAGAAAATATATGCATCCCAGATTTATATTGCTACCGTTTGTTATTCTTTTTGTACAAACCCAATTCACAAGGGAAGACAGGGAAAAAGAAATCAATTATTCCCAAGACATCATTGTTTAAACATTTACTTCTGATAGAACTAGAGATACACATATTCAATTTGTAATACCTTTTTGCAGATGGAAAAAGTAAAAGGGCGTTGTATACTTACCTGAACGCCCATTCTCGTAGGGTGGAGCTAACCTCCAAGATTGGGTTAAACCTGCCCTCTAGCCAATCAGGACTGAGTCTGAAATAACAAAAGCCTTCAATTTGCGTCTACACCCCCTCTTTTGACGAGGGACGAAGCCAGACTCCGCGTGCTGCTCCCAAACCATTCCACAAACGTGAATGAGTAAGAGTTTCCCTCAAGTAGCCTATACCACATGACTTAGGGAGGGACTTGGAGGTTAGCTCCACCCTACGAGAATGGGCGTTCAGGTAAGCATACAACGCCCTTTCTCCATAGTGGGTGGAGCTAACCTCCAAGATTGGGACATACCAAAGCAGTCTGTCCGTCGGGCGGGCAACTAAGTCAGGTCGGAATGCCAACCACGCATCCTATCAAGCGCAATGCCCATCATAGCAACCCCTGTCGGCGCGGCTAGAAGCCAGACGCCGGGACGGAAGCGGGTGTAAGATAGGAACAGGTGTCGGTTCTGCCGACCGCCCACCACGCCCCTCGTACAGGCCATGCATCAGAGGAGGCGGCCCTATAGCTTGACTCGCCGAAGTGCGGCTTAATCCAAGCTGTTGCGAATCCGGGCAAATTCAGGGACCAACAAGAATGAGGAAACCTACAGCTCCACTACCCATTGTGGAGTAGGATAATGATAGCCCCTGGAAGGGCTAAAAGGTAGACCAACGGTGACCCCAATCCGGGGGCAAGAGGTACGAGGCCAGTGGTCCCGCATGGTCCGCCAGATGGCAGTGCGATGACAGTACTCCATAGGGTGGCAAGCTTGAGCCGCCGGTACGAAGCCAGTAAACCCGCAGGGTCTGCCTGACGGCAGTGCAATAACAGTACTCCACAGGGTGGTGGGCTTGGGCCATCCCAGACATGGCCCAGCTGGTGTGGCATGTGGGGACAACCCGAAGTCCCCTGTGGAACAGAGGTGAAGATGCAGTGCACTGGGAGAGAAGAGTATGTACAGTGCAGGTCCCCTTCGTCAGACCGAACAACCCCGTGAGTCTTGGTCGAAAGGAAAAGCTGTCTGACCAAGTGTGTACCGCCTGCCATCTGCCACGAGGGAGTGCCTCCTTATTGGTCAACTGCATAGAGCCGCAGATAGACAGGTTCCTGGAGCCTCACCCCCCCCCCCCGAGTGGAGTAAGCACCCCGGTAGATCCGAGACAGAAGACCCCTGGTGCGTTAGTGGAGTGGTCCGGAGAGCGAATAAGTACTGGGGAAGATGCCAGGCGGGAAACTCATGGACCCTATCGGAAGGGAGATAGGAAGATCCCTCTAGAACCATATGGGAAGAGACCTCGGCATCCCGGTGAGGTATATGCGTAGCAAGGGATGAGCAGGTAGAGGACCAATGAGTGCTAGGACCGCCATGTCGAGGAGCCACTATACTGTGGTGAAGCGTGGAGGTGGATTGGAGGTGAGCCCCCCGTGGCACCGCAAACATAATAACCTGTTGATGGGCCTGGCAGTCAGGAGTATCCAGCGGCCAACCTCTCGTGGACCAGCCAACGATAGCTGTTGAATGTAGCCTGTCCAGAGGCCGGCCAGGTGTCCTCTCACCTAGCCTAGGGGAAACTGGCAATCTTCAGCATGTAATGGGAGCCTCTCGTTCCTTAGGACCTAAGGGTCGGACTACGGGAAGACAATCCCGATACCAGGCAACCTGTAACCGAATGGGAGATGCCCTGGGGCTGATATACCTGGGGGTCTGATCATGGAAGTATCCGACCAACGAAGATAAGCGAAAGACAGCTTTCAGCGGTGGGTGTCGAGGCCGAGACCGTCCTCAGCAAGGTAACACAATGGAGGGAATGTTCCCTCCCTGACGAACCAAAAGGAGCGCAGCGAGGGCGTCTGAAGGAGGCAATAGATGAACCAACGGGCCAGTCGGCGAGTGTCAACGCTGCCCCTCACCGCTCATGGAGTAGGAACTACAAACAAGGGTGGAATTCCTCGTCTCCGTTGCTCCTAGGGCCCCACCCCGCCTTGTGAGAAGAACAGGAAAAATGGACCAACTAGTCCGTGGATTCCCATGGCAGGGGTGGGGGGTGTCAAGTACCATAGGGAAGGCCACTGGGCGTGGAGTGGAGAACCGGATCGAGGCAAAGCTGGATGTACCGTCATGCTACAGGAACTGGGGCAAGCCCCTTTCCCTGATCCAGATACCCATACTGCCCCCACACGGCCAAGGCGATAAGGCATGGCAGACCCTAACAATGGAGTGAACTGGGCAAGTAAGATCCATGGCATTCCCTGAACCCTGGGCCTGTCCAGCCGGCTTACAACTGGGGCCCCAGGGATCCACCAACTGGAGGGATAAATTACCGCGCGTTCTCTTGAGCAAATTGTTCACCTATGAGGGACCAACGCCTGCTTGCGCCGGAGCGACAGAACAAGCCAAGGGAAGGGAGCCGGAGGTCAGGCCGCTGGAGCTGCTGGAAGGGCCTTGCTTGGAGCCCTGGAGCCTGGAAGCCTGTCTGGGCGAGACAGAGGCAGAGCTCCATGACCGGAGGTCCCCGTTTTGTCATGCGGCAATTGACCGCCAAACGAGGTGGGTTTATCCCGCAATGGCCCTATCGGCAAGCTGCTGTCAGGGTCTGATCCATCGTGTCCATAACAGAAGCAGAATGGCAGTGTCGCCTTTCCGCCAACGGTATGCGGGATCCCAGCTCCGGAACCGTTTGATGGCACATGCCAACCGATGTGTATGACTTGGATGAAGGGACGGGCTTACCCAGCTGGAGAAATTGCAGGAACCACCGGAGGGGTGCCGAACCAAATGGCCCGGAGGACGCGGGAGCAAGGGCGGACGCTAGGTCTGTCTTGTGCAGTGGTGGGGGTAGGGTAGAGAGAAAAAATTGTGATCAAGGGAGCGTGCCAACCGGTGTTCCACTGGCCTGTTGACCCCGTCCGTGAGCTGATGCCGGACTGCCAAAAGGTGACCCAGAATAGGGCCATTGGAATTCCCTAGCTTGCCGCAGCGAGCGCAATTCTGAGTTGTGGCTGACCCGCCCTGTTGGGCCAGGTACTTTCCTACTGCGAGTCACACCTGGGGCGATTGAACTGGCCCAAATTGGCAGGTCGGGCAGTGCTTTGAGCCACCATATCCGCTCTCCTAAACACCACTTGGGTCACTGATGAGCTAGTATGAACCCTGGACACCCGGGGAGCTGCTTGGAAGTGGCGGAGCCCGTGGCAGAGGATGTCACCTGGACACTTGGTGATGAGTCTTTGCCTGACATGCGTCCGTACCCATAGGGCAGCTTGCATGAGATGGCCGTAACGTTAGTCTGAGGGAACTCGGACAACTCCTGAGCGGTGGCGTCTATGAGACTGCTGACGTATGTCGGACGATGCCTAAGGCGTATTACAGAAGGCTGCCGACGGCCCAGCCGAAGGAGTGAGAAACTCCCCCCCTGACAGAACAGCCGCGAGACTTGCCGCTGCCAAGGGCAGAAGGGGAGAGTCCGAAAGCACGTGTGTCAGTGGTCAACATGCCGGCCAGAATTGAGGCCCTTTGGCAGCCACTGGCACTGGTCACAGATTCCCACAAGTGGGAGGCCTCCCATCAGTGGATCTGTGGGAATCCAAGGACCTTGGTGGTCTCCACACGCGGGGTGGTGAGACCGAGGGGATCCACCTGGGATTCGCTGTCCGCACGGCCCCTCCGATGGATCGCTAGGCCGCGGAGCTCAAAGTCTCCATCTGTCCCCTTGTTAAGCACCCAACTGACAGCTGTCGATCCTGGGGAGAAGACCGAACTTTTCCTGTCCCTGTTGGGAGGAAACCCGGCGCCAGGCTGAACCTGGACAGCCCGCAGCTGTCCAAATGCGCAGGAGGGACAGGCGGAGAAGCACACCGCGAGCACCCGACCTCCCGCCGCCAGCTCTTCTCAGCAAGAGTGGCACGCCACCGCTCGGACAGTTGAGGGGGGCAGGGGCACGATGTCGCTCCTCGAGCTGCCCGCCAGATGCGCTCAGCCGCCGGTGCCGGGGTCGTTCTTGCCCTATGTGATGGCGATGTAGGCCGACAACACGCTGAGAGTGGGCAGAGAGTGAGCTGAGCCTGGCGCGTGCGTGCGCGCACGCAACCGTGAATGCTGACCGTCAGGAGCTCCTAAACAGCGGGGAGCCTCCCCTATGTGAGGGCAATGCAGGCGGACAGCAGGCTGAGAGCGAGCCGGGAGCGAGCTGAGCCCGGCGCGTGCGCACGCCACCGTGAATGCCGACCGTCAGGGGAGCCCCCGCCCTATATGAGGGCGATGCAGGCTGACAACAGACTGAGAGCAAGCTGAGAGCGAGCGGAGCCTGGCGCGTCTGCGCGCGCACGCCGTGAATGCCGACTGTCAGCTGTTGCTGTTGGCGAAGCAGGATACCGGCCCAGAGAGAAGTGCACTTGCACGCGCTTGCGATCTGCCAGGGAGGGGTGATTAGCCTCAGCTGCAGCGCGGCAAAGGAGGTAATTGGTGGCCGCAAAGCCCCCGCCGGGCCTCGACACCCTCCAAGTTATTTTAATTAAAGGGAGAGCCCGAGAATAGAGACTGCTCTATAGTAGGGATTGGTAGCCCACCTGCTAAAGAGCCCTTGCTAAGGAGCCTCATCGTAGAGCATGGTGTCTTCCGGTTCCGAGCGCTTGCAGCACAGAGGCGAGGAGCCGCTCCACGGGAGCCCTGCAGGGTGACCTGCCCGTTCTAGCCCCCTCTGTGTGGGTGACTATGTAGTCAGATCTGAGTGTGTGCTGGAGGCCTGGTTTTAGGCCGAGGGAGCACCAGAGACTTACGCCCTTTCGCCACGACGTAGCATTGGGGGGGGAACAGGCCAAGGCTCGGCCGAAGGAGCTGGTGACCCAAAGGCGGCTTGCGCAGCAATCGGGAGACCCCTGTTGGGTCTGTGAGCCCAAATATGGTCCCGGATCACCATGGCGGCCATGAGTTGAGAAGTTTGAAGAGGCTGGCGAGCCGGTGTTGCAAGTAGCGGCAAGGGGTGGCAGTTCCTCCCGTGCACTCATTATCAGCACCGAAGCTGCTCACCGCCAGTAGTCACGCCATGGAGGGAACGGGTGCCATCGGGACGTAGCTCCCTGTGGCGCAGTTCTCGTTTCTTCTTCACTATCTTGAGTGGGGAGGCGGACGGAGGCCAGCGTCACAGCTATTGGGTCGAGCTAGGGCTTCCCTCATATGCCAAGATGGCCGACGGAGCAACTGTCAAATACCTCAGGAGGCGCCAACGGCCTTCGCGCCCATGCGAGGAATGCCGGCCGATCGTAGATAAGGTGTTGCCGTTTTCAAAACCGCTCTATTATTATACATTACTCTGCAGGAGTTTAGGGTGCCGGCCCGGCTATGGGACACAAGGTCTAGCCGGAGGGAGGGAAATGGTGGCTGCCCAAGCGCTAGGCTTCTGCGGCTTGAAGTCCTCATGACAGAGTCCTCAGGAACAGTTCATCCCTCCCTGTAAGTGGTTATTAATTTGAGGCAAAGCGGGCCCAAGTTGCTAACATGTGCAAATTAAGGCAATGGGCCCAAATCTAAAGCTCAACAGCCGCAAGGGTAGAGCGAGGCTCTTTAATGTTAACGTGATCGGCTGGAGATCCTGCAAGCGGCTAGGCTTAGGCCCGTGGCCGCCCTCAACCCAGGAATTGAGGTCGTTGGTACTGGGGAGGAACTCACTGCAGGAATCTTGATCAGCGAAGAATTCACCTTCAGATAGCTTGGATGATGGTAATATCTTTCAGGATGGGAGCAAAAGGCACGTGTCCTTTTATGGCTAAGGACTGAGTAAAAAGAGGGGGTGTAGACGCAAATCGAAGGCTTTTGTTATTTCAGACTCAGTCCTGATTGGCTAGAGGGCAGGTTTAACCCAATCTTGGAGG
The DNA here is from genome assembly GCA_023053685.1 of Diadophis punctatus similis. Taxonomy (NCBI): domain Eukaryota; kingdom Metazoa; phylum Chordata; class Lepidosauria; order Squamata; family Dipsadidae; genus Diadophis; species Diadophis punctatus. The sequence continues at coordinate 4,147,426 of JALIGW010000009.1, forward strand.
TTAGCTCCACCCACTATGGAGAATGATATATTTCACATATTGTTCTATTTTGCTTTGTTTTGTTCTTTGTTAAAGCCTCTATAGGCAAAAAAACCCTACAAGCATTTATTTCCCCTTGTAGTTGAAATGTACCAGGCATTGAAGAAAGGCCTTAAAAACTTAGCTCTTTCCTCATTTAGCATAGGTTATTTTGTGTGCCTTGCTCTGATTCGGATGAGAAATTCCTTATTTTTATCAGGAATCTTTTGTTGTTCCTTTTACTGTTTTATTATGTTGTATGTCTATGCTTTCTTAGCTATTCAGAGTTATTTGATTAAATGTGGGACATATAAATTTTAGAATAAATCAGTAAACAAACAAAATACTATTGGTGGTAAATAATTTGCCTTTATTTGTTTGCTTGAGTGTTTTCATATAGTGACACAAAAGGAGTTTTTCTTGCTACCTACCACTACAGTACCCATGTGTCACCTGAATACCTCATATTCCACACTGCAATGCTGGAATTTATTTTGTAGCATTGAAATCAAAGTGAGCATCTAGCCATCAATGAAACTGTTCCCTTCAATGAATGCTAACTAAGCAAATGTGAGAAACTAGGGAGCCCTTGAAGGATAACATATGACAGTTCTAGTATTAACAGTACGATAATGATACTTCAGGAGATGCTATTGACATCTTGGCCCAGGGCCTGGATAGAAGAGAGCAGGCCCAAGATACTATTGATATATTGTTAGGATCTGAATGGAACATTACAGGCTTAAATTGAACCCTAGTAAGACTAAGCTGATGACTATATATCAGGTTTCTTATATCGCCCTGTATTGTCTTTTGATAGGGTTGCACTATCCTATGAATTGGATGTTCAGGACTCAGAACTGCTCCTGGATCAGGAGATGGAGGCCACTGTCAGAGAAGGAGGCAAATGCAGCAATTGGTAAACAATCTTTCCCCTGTCATTCAATGACTGAATTCTGAAAAGATAAAGTCCCTGCAGCATTCCAGGGTACTTGGTACTTTGCTATAAATATTAACATGCAAGTCAGAAACAAAATCAAACGAACTTCAGGAGGTCACAGGACAGGAGAGATTGGCTAAGAAGTAGCTACAGTTCCAGATGAGAAAATTCTCTATAATCCACAGCTAAAAAAGCAGCATTAATTTGACTTCAATATATTTTTCACAATTAATACAATTTAAAGATTTATTTAAGACCTTCCAAGGTTCCTGGAATTTTAGTTTCTTTAAAACAGATGGAATCCTTGAAGGAAAACCAACAATTACATTATATAAGGTGTTGAAATGTGAAATTAAAATCATATTGGTAGCATAACTGAACTATAGAAAAAAGAACTGGAATTTCCAAGTTTGTAAACTCAATAAGTGCAGGAATTAAAACATGGGAAATATACTTCCTGTGATTTAAAAATGAATTAATTCATCAGAAAATATTTTATATTCATGAGCCCTTCATAGACTGTTGAAAAAAGTTTGTACGTTAGATTTATTCTATTAGCCAAATAAGAAATGTAAAGGTTCTTTGATTTGTATGATTTTTATCCTGTCAAGTTATAGCTTGTTCTGCCTTCAAATTATTATATATGTTAATATAATTTTGTAAAGAAATATTATAGTTAAGAATTATAATGTGTTTCTTTATTATGTTCCAAAACATGGAATTGTATAGTTCTCAGAAAAAAATGTTGTCTATTCTGAACTTGGTTGTGAATAAAAGAGAACAATTTTATGTAACTGGAAAGAAAGTTCTCTTGATTTTTTTTTTTTAAATATCAATCCAGGATATGACTCTGTTGTCAGTTTTAAAAAGTCTCTTTGGGGATAGAGAGGGGCAGAACAGTCCATACAAGGCACTAAATTGAGCAACTTTGGAAGCAATATAGTATAATATTAGTTTCCAACATTTTATTCTCAAAAAGCTAAATTTTGAATAAAGCTAATCAGTCTTGTAAGACTACTTTAGTTTTTATCTATGTTTAATAAATGTTTATGTTTCAGATATACAGTAATTATGTTTCAGATATAAATGTGTTAGATATAATTTGTGCATAAAATGAATCAGAGTATTCCACAATTTTACTACAAGTATTAGTATAGTCAGTCTTCCTATTTTTAATTTTATTAGTAAAGTTGCCCCTCAGAAGGAACATTCATGTCCTTTCATTAATGTTATATTAAATACTCATTAAAATTACATATTAAGAATAATAACAATCTGAATCATAAGCATCACAATTCAATCCTTCTTCCAAAATAAAAAAGTTAGAATATTTTATGATTACTATGAACATGCAATTTCACTACACCAAGTAATTAATCTGACAATATATTTACGTATGGCCACTAGATGGCAGCAAATGATAAAAAATGCCAGTAAGAGAATTATACAGTGGAATGCTACATACTTTAGATAGCTCTTTCAGAGAAAGGAATAGAATACAAAATAACAGATTTGGAAGGGACCTTGGAGGTCTTCTAGTTCAACCAGGGGTGGACTCCTCCCGGTTCGGACCGGTTCACCTGAACCGGTAGCGACCCACTGGTGATGTCACGATGATGTCACCGAACCAGATCGGTCAGTGCCGGTCGGTGGGCGCCTCCATATTTTTTGAAATTTTTTGAATTTTTTATTGTTTTTTTGATTTTTTTAAAAAAATTCCTTATGATCATGCACAAAAGCCAAGTTCTGGCACTGAGCATGTGGTCGCCATCTTTTTTCCGGCTTTGTTTTTTTAAAAAAAAATTCAGATTTTTTGTTACTGTGCATGCGCAAGTGCGCGAAGCACATGTGCGCCCACGAGGCATGCCCATGCGGCGCAGGAGGGAGCGAACCAGCAGCAAGGTAAGTTGGAACCCACCCCTGAGTCCAACCCCTTGCTCAATCAGGAGACTTTATACCATCCCAGACAATTGGCTGTGCAATCTCTTCTTCAAAAATTCCAGCAATAGCACAACTTCAACTTCTGGATTTGTAAATATTTATAAGTAGTATAGGAGGCCAATATAAAAACTTTGAGAGAGGCCAATATAAAAACTTTGAGAGTTGTATGCTGAATCATCATTCAGATCAAAAACATACTTTTTTTTTACTTTTCATGATTTATTTAATTTGCTCTTTAGTTTACGAGTCTGTTGGGAAACTTACATATAATATTGCTCATTCTACCAATTGCAATTTGTTACAAAAGCTACATAGAAACAGGCTAATTGCTGTGTATTGAGTCAGTTCATAGATCATTTAATTTGAATGTTTCATATTCTGAAATGCAATAATTCTTCAGATATAATCATTTCTTTCAAGTCTACTTTGGTATATAGAGGATTGAAAGACCTTTTTTTCTGTAAATCTTTCTGTAATTTCATCCATTTTCAGAGCCAAACTTCTTCAAAATACTAGATTTTAGGAATAAACTATAGAATCAGGTTGGTTACTTCCCACCCCCATTTTTTTAAAACTTCCAAACGTTTTCATCTTCCTCTTAAGCCTATCAAGCTCTTAACTTGATAGGCTTCAGACTCAGAAAAAGTCTGCCGTATTTTTGGTGTATAAGACGCACTCCCCCCCCAAAAAAAGGTGGGTGGAAATGTCTGTGCATGTTGTGGCCTGCCAGCTGCCAGCGGAGATGGGGACAGACTTGGATGATGAGGAGATTGGGGAGGAACTTGGACCAGTCCTGGAGTCTGGGTAAGGCTCTGATGGATGCTCTGCGTCGGAAGGAGAGATAGAGCCAGGGCCATCCAACATTTCCCAGCTGCCTTTGGAGTCAAAGATAAGTGGGGAAGAAGAACAGCTGTTCCAGATGCACGTATGCACAGAGCTGTCAGGAGAGGAGAACAACTCAGGAACAGGAGACGACTCAGGAGACGACTCAGGAAGAAAGGCACACATGGACGCTGAATGCCCCCTCCCTGGCTGGGGAATAAATAGAAGCAAAAGGGGAGTGGTGGTTGCAGGAGACAACAGTTGTATTTCTTTCGGAAGATTTGCTTATCATGGTTCCTGCCTCAGAGACTTCTTGCCAATAATTAATTTACAGTTTTACGACTGGAAGCTCTCAGTCTGGCAATTATCCAAGGACTGATAAGGTCTGTTATTGAAATTAACCCTTGGAAGGATTATTGCCTGGACTTTTCTGTGTGAATGCCATGAATTCACAGTAGCTAAATAAAGAGGGGGTTTTCGGGACAAGGAGTCTGTTTCTTGGTTCTGCTAAGGCTGGGTCAGAACAGTTTGTCTCCTGCCACAACAACCCTCTACTAACATGGAGCAGCTTTGTGTAGAGAACACTCAGCTCAACCAACAGGCTTTGCTGGCAGCACAGGTGGCTCAGCTCCACCTCCCCAGAGGAAATGCCAGGTGGTGATGCCTGATAAATTTGATGGCAACCAAGCTATGTTTCCAGCATTTTTGGGACAATGCCAGCTCTTTATCAGCCTGAAAGCTGAAAACTTCCCCGCTGACTGGGATAAAGTGGGGTTTATGATTAGCTTTTTCTCTGGCGCTACAGCTTCCTGGGCCAAGCCCCTGCTGGTCCAGGCTAGCCCTTTGCTGGATGATTTCTGGGGTTTTTGTGGCCACCTCAGGCTGATGTATGAGGACCCCATTAAAACTCAGACCTCTACCCAATGCCTGAAAACCCTGAAGCAGAGCTGGTGCCCTCTACAGGGGTACATAACTGAGTTTAGGCTGCTTAGCCAAGATTTGTCCTTGAATGAGGCTGCCCTCATGGATGCTTTCCAAGATGGGTTGTTGGAGGAGTTGCAGGATGAGCTGCTCTGGGTTGACATTTCTCCGAACCTCAATGCGCTGGTCCATCTTTGTCTCCAGATTGATGCTCGGTTGCAGAGATGAGGAAGTTGCTTCCCAGGAGACCCTGGTGGTCCCAGTTGTGTGTGAGACCTTGGCTTTGCAGGAGGAGCCTATGGAATTAGGCACAGCCAGGCCCTACCTGTCAGTGACCCAGAAAAACAGACTGCTCTTGTGGGGTTGTGTTTCTACTGCAGGGAACCTGGGCATATGGCAGCCTCTTGCCCCAAGAAGCAATGAGGGGTGTCGGCTACTAGGCCTGCTGCACAGCCACAGAACATCTTATCAGGAAATGCCCTGAGCCCTGACCTAGTGGAGATACTGACCCTAGTGGGTTGGGTGAGCACAACACAGAGTCATGTCCAGTGGATGTGGCCCCTGGATCGGCCATATGACTGCCCCATTGATTTGCTTCTGGATGCGCCACTCCCAGTGGGGCGTTTGTACTCTACGTCGGACCCTGAGTTGGCTGTGTTGTGGGACTTCCTGGACAAAGTCTGGCTCAGGGTTTTATCCGGCCCTCATCATCACCAGTGTCTGCACTGGTGTTGTTCATGAAGAAGAAGACCAGAGACTTGAGGCTCTATTGTGACTATCGCACTCCTATGGGAGTGGTCATTCAGCATCCACTTGTGCTTTTACTCCTGAGTCGACCTCTGTTCCTTAATTGTTCCCTTCTCATGATAGCTCTGTGCATGCACACATCGGGAACAGGGTCCAGCTGTTCTTCAGCTGCACTTATCACCGACTACGAATGTAGCTGATAACTGTCAGATGGCCCTTGCCCCATCTCTGCCTCCAACACAGAGCACTCCTCAGAGCCTTCCCCAGACTCCAGGACTGGCCCATGTTCCTCCCCAACTTTCTCACTGTCTGAGGAAGTTGTGGCCCACTCCGCTGGCCACTGGGCGGGCCACAACATTCGGCAAGTTAAGGATGTTCAACGACTCCTCGGGTTCGTCATCTACTATCAGACCTTTATCCCTGGCTTTGCTTCCCTGACAGTGCACCTCACTCAGCTCCTTCAGAAAAAGATCCCATTTCGGTGGAATACCCCCAAGCAACAAGCATTCCAAGCCTTGAAGCAGACATTGATGAAAGAGCCTATCTTGAAACATCCTGACCCTCACTGTCTGTTTGTAATGGAAGCGGATGCATCTGATGTTGCTGTCGGAGTGGTGCTACTCCAGGCTCACGTGCCTGGTGATACCTTCTTCCCTTGTGCACATTACTCATGGAAATTAAACTCCTCCAAGCACAACTACACCATCTGGGAGAAAGAGCTACTGGCCATTAAGGTGGTGTTTCAGGCCTGAAGACATCATTTGGATGGGTTCCACATCAACTGGAGGTCCAGACGGACCACAAAAACCTTGAGTCCCTGCAGATCACCCAGAAATTGAACCAGAGCCAGATTCGGTGGTCCCTATTCTTTGCCAGGTTCAATTTTCGTGTCACTTACATCCCAAAGGGCAAACATGCTCTCGTGGAAACCAGAGTACTCCCGCACCAAAGACGGTTCTGTCCATAGAGTCCTTCTCCATGGTCCAGAAGCCAATGGTCTTATGGGTTCAGATACAGGAAGTGCAGCGGCACGATGCTTGGGGGGGAGCAACAGCAACAAGAGGTGGGGCTGCCTCTCTATGGACGTTCACCGAGGAACTCTTGCGGTATCGAGACAGTTTTTTTGGTTCTGCTAAGGCTGGTCAGAACAGCGTGTCTTATAGAGTGAATGTTGCCACCAGCCCCCACCCTTTGGCCTCTGCCTCCCAGAAATTTTACCTCCTTGCAGCAAGCAGAAAACGGCCTGGTCAGCTTCAGCACAGCCTGATTTAGCACCAGAAGCTGATTGGCGTTTTGATCTGCCTCCCAGAATACTGCTTATCAGCTGTTCCAGGCTGCAAAGATCGCCACCACCCATCGCCGCCATAACCAACCATCGCCACCATCACAGACCATCACCACTGCCGCCTCTGCACACCCCATTTTTGGCCTCCATGCATCCCATTTTTGGCCTTCGTGCGCCCTATTTTCAGCCTCCGCGCACCCCATTTTCTGCCTGTTCCAGGTAGCAGGGATAGATGGCAGTGATCCCACCGCCTGGAATGGGCTGAAAATGGGATGTCTGGAGGCTGAAAATGGGGCACGCGGAGGCCAAAAACGGGGCACACAGAGGCAGCAATAGGCAGCAGAGGTAATAGGCGGTGACGGAAGCGATGAGAGGTGATGATTCCTGCAGCCTGGAACAGCTGATAGGTGGTATTCCAGGAGGCAGATCCAACTGCCAATCAGCTGTTCATGCTAAATCAGGCTATGCTAAAGCTGACCAGGCTGTTTCTGCAAGGAGGCAGATTTTTTTGTCTTGTTTTCCTCCCCAGTCCGGAGCATCTTATAGTCCGAAAAATATGGTACATTTGTAATGAAGGCATCTTTTGATGCTTTAAAGTAATCCTCCAGAGGCAGAAGTCCTCCAAACTGCATCTTCTCAAATTCTTCAGCCAATAGAACCATCCCTGAGACTTCTAGGAATTCATCATCTAGATGTCCAACCTGGGCAACTTTGAGATTTGGGAATTTCAACTCCCAGAATTCCCCAGCGTGGGGAATGGCTGGCTGGGGATTTCTGGGAATTGAAGTCCACAAATCTTAAGGTTGCTAAGGTTGGACACCCCTGATCTAAAAGAAACACAGACTAACCCTTGAATGTCCCTAAGGGCATTCAGAGAAAGAGAAGAAATTGCAAAGTTTTACAATATATTTTTTCACTTTGAGAAACTTTGAGGACTAATTGTAAATCTTTTGGTTGAATCAATAGTTGTTGAACAAGAGGTAAGTAAGTGTTGACTATGTATTTCATCAATTTGCATAACCATTGCACATTGCACTCTTTATGATCCACCAATCATAAATGATTAAATTGTGAAAGGGGTTAAATGTATATCAAGAAAGTATGATCTGGACTCTCCAAAATTTGGAACATAGATTCCTAATAGTTGTATCTCAAGGTTCAGTAAGACCCACAAGGAATTGGTGGGAGAGTGGGGAGAGAAAAACAACTTATGAAACATTTGGAATGAATATAATCCAGAGGAAAAAATGTATGTAACATAAATTGATGTGTGAGAATGTTGAATGTTTTGGACACCTGTATAAAAATGATAATTATTTGTCAAAGGGTGCAAATCCAGATCTATTGTCAAATAAAATAAAAATAAATAAAAATAAAATAAAAAGGAAGTCAAAATCATAAATCTTGTGAGAATATTTTTTAAAAATGTTAAAGCTGAAAATAAAGAAGGTGTAACTGACCAAATATTAAAAATATGTGGTTTAGAAATACTTGTGTTGCTTAGTTTGCACCCATGTGTGACAACAGGAAGCATGTTACTATTGTTCCTTTTAAAAAGAAAAGAACCACAAAAGTATTTTTTTCCTGAAGGATGATTATCATTATGCCATTAAATATTATTTAGATACTTTATTGAAATGAGGGGGAAAGAAAAAACAAAACAAAACTATGTTATGGTCTTTGACCAACCTTTACAATAAAAAGAAAAATAATTTGGCACAACTATTTGTTACTGGGGAAGGGAAAAATAATAAGTAAATAAAACAACATATCTAATTAAACATTGTGCACAATTGTATAACTTGGTGAAGATATTTGGCCACCTGGTATGTGACTGTGGAGTTAGCTTCTCTAAAAAAAATAATGACTGTAAAATATAGGGCCCATATATTTGTAAATGATTGGGGCAATTACAGCATGTTTTGGGGTATTATAAAAAAGATGCCCATTTGAGGCATGAACAAGAGTTTCTAACTAACTGGATCCACAAAAGCAAAGATTCTCACCAGTAAAGCTGATGGGAGGGCATCAAAGCTGGCTCTGGAAAAGGTCCATCTATATTTTTAGTGTTAACCTGTAGTTGTACAGATACCTCACAGTAGAAGACTGGTGACTGTCTAACATTTGGTAATAGAATTCAGGGGCATTGGTGATTACAAAGATTACAAAGTTCTGTATAATAACACTGTGCCAATGAGATAATGGAGACAAGAAGAGGCATCAGGCCTTTAAAGTCAAACACGTGCTGAGTAAAACCATAGACTAGGCCTGAGCCTTAATACTTGGCATGTTAGCTTCAGGCCTGAATACTATGCTATACTAGGAAGTACCAAACAAAATTCTAATTGAATGGCTTCATAAACTCTCACATTTGTGTATAGGCCAAGTTATATGCTATATGTGGGTCAACTTCTTTAGCTGTAACAGTTTAACTATTGTTGAGATGTAATTTGTCCCCTTTTACTTCTGAAGTGGCAGACATTGCCTCTGTGCAAAACAAAATGCTTGAAATTCTAGTCTTCTATAATCAGTGTATAAAATCATACATTAAAGTGCTGGAGAAAAAATGTGTAGGAATCTCAGAAAATAATCTATGTACAAATGGAGAGATTTAACTTCCTCTGGAATCCGCTGCTGGCTTGACACTGTCCACATACAGTCTATTTAGCATTTACCATTCCCTGGAGTAATAATTTGTGTGAACAATAGTTATTACATAAATTAAAATCAAATAAAATTATTCCGTAGCAACTAATAACACCAAATGTTACTATTTGCTAGTTATTATAATTCACTATATAATAGTTATTATAATTCACTCTGCTCAACAAACAGTAACACTTGGTGTTATACAAGAGAAATATGATTGCATTTAGTATATTTAATATATATATATATATTTACATTTATTCTTCATACAAATGTTTGCATGAGAATTAATTGGTTTAAAGTCAATTTGTTCTCACAAGTCATTAGAAAACTCCTCAGTAATTTCCTTTAGAAGAAAAAAGCTTTTTCTGGTCAGCTAATGCCGGTTCATTAAAAAAAGTAATGTTATAGTTTTTCAAGGCAATTTTAGGCAATTAGGCTAACGAGATGCTTCATACATAGTTAGTGCAGTTGTTAATTGGCAGCAGTGTGGATAATTAAAAAGTTCAACATAGGTAATTACAAAGATGAAATATTTTTCTCTCCCTGGGAGGGAAAGTGATGCATATTCCTCTAGCGACTTAAAGCAAACACAGGAGGACTAATTATTATTTGATCAAACTTAAAGGCCTTGGTGATAATGAAGCAGCCTGGTACCAAATTTGTGTCTGAATTATATGTGTAAGTCCCTGAGGCACAGCTAAAGTTATGTGACAGACAGATTGCAGATTTCAATATTTAAGTTGAAAGATTTTTAACATACAAAATTTAGAAGAACCCTGGGGCCTGATGCTTTCTGAGACTTTGTTAAATCAGATAATATTTCCAATTTAGGCCAACAGGTCAAGGAAATTATAGTATGGTGATATGCAATAGATTAGAAGTTATAGTAAACTGATTATGGGCAGCAGTTTGAGAATCTGATGTAGATTTTTCCACAAAACAAAACTTCTCTATAGGTTAACCATCTCTATTTTTTGTTGGAATTATAATACCAATTCATTCTCAGTCAGCATGTATTCTCCCATCTCTTTTCATCTCACCATTTCCATGCATCCCTCAGAATCTTTTGATTCCCTAAGTCCAAAGAAATTCATATATCTTTTGGCTGAATCAATTCCATGAAGTTTAATTTATTTATTTTTATTGAAAAGTTTTATAAGTACAAAGTACAAACATTTCCCCCCCTTTTCTCACCCCCTCCCCCCCTCGCCCCCCAATCACCCTTCCCACCTACCCCCCCAGGACTTCCCAGAAAAATCACAGGGTATAACTCCAACAAAAAATAAGCATAAAAATTTAAAAAATACTAAAAGAAAAATAAAGAAAAAATTATTAGTTCAAAAATACCTTTCATCCTTAACTCTTTGTTAGTCCAGAAACTTGAAAGTATAATCTAACATTTCACAAATTTCTAACATTAATAAGCTATTTGAGTCATCTTAATCTGATATTTTTTTTGAATATATACAGTCCACCTACTCCATTCCAATATACAGTATATCTTTCATTTGAGTGGTCCTTTAAGTATGATGAAATCTTGGCCATTTCAGCCAGGTGTGTCATTTTTACTGTCCATTCTTCAATTGTAGGTATATCTTCCTTCTTCCAATATTGTGCCACCAGTAATCTAGCAGCAGTTATAAAATTCAAAACCAACTTAGTCTCTATAACAGAACAATCCGTTATTATACCCAACAAGAAAAATTGTGGTGTGAACTTAATCTTTTTCTTTAAAATATTTTGTATAATCCACCAAATTTTTATCCAAAATGCCTTAATCTTTTTACAAGTCCACCATATATGAAAATATGTAGCATCTTCACATTCACATCTCCAACATTTAGGGTCTGAATTTGGGTACATACAAGCTAGTTTTTTTGGGTCTAGATGCCATCTATAAAACATTTTATTAAAAAAATTTCTCAAATTTTGTGCCTGTGTAAATTTAACATTTCTAACCCATATCTTTTCCCATGTATCCATCATTATAGGTTCACCAATATTCTGGGCCCATTTTATCATGCAATCCTTAACTAGTTCTGTTTCTGAATCTAATTCCAATAAAATATTATATAATCTCTTAATATGCATTGGGCCCTTATCTTTTATTTGTACAATCAGATTGTTCTCTTTTTTCAAAATACCAATTTTTTAATCATCTCTCCATCTAGCCTGTTACTGTATATATTGAAACCATGTTCTGGTTATACCTTCTTCTCTTAATTTCTCAAACGGTTTTAATTGAAATAAAGTTCCCTCTTCGGAAAGAAGTTCCTTATATGTAATTTTATCAAATTTTTGTTCCAAATTTATATTTTCTATCGCGTGTCTGGGTACTGTCCATAAAGGTAATTTATCGTTTAATTTGCATTGATACTTTTTCCAGACACGCAATAAAGCATTTCTTAATATATGGCTCTTGAAGGTTTTATCTACTTTTTTATCATATACTAAATAAGCATGCCACCCAAAAACCAAACCATATCCCTCAATGTTTAATACACTCTCTTCCGTTAAGTTTATCCAATCCATAATTGCTGAGAGAACCACTGCTTCATAATACAATTTTAAATTAGGCATTTTTAAACCACCTCTTTCCTGAGTATCTTGCATAATCTTCTGGTTTACCCTTGGCTTCTTCCCCGCCCAAATAAATTTATTTATACCCTTCTGCCATTGTTTAAAACTTCATATTTTTAAAGTATTGGTATCATTTGAAAGAGGAATAAAAACCTTGGTAAGACATTCATTTTAACAGCAGCTATCCTGCCCAACAACGACAATTGTAATTTTCCCCAACTTTCCATATCCTTCTGTATTTTTAACCAAAGTGGTTCATAATTATATTGATATAGTTTTGTATTTGTGGACATAATATAAACCCCTAAATATTTAGTCTTTTGGACTATCTCAAAACCTGTTACCTTTTCTATTTCTTCTTTTTGGTTTCTTGTCACATTTTTAACTATTATTTTTGTTTTAGCTATATTTATTTTAAAACCAGATACTTGTCCATATATATTAATTGTATCCATCAACATTCTAATGGATTGCAATGGTTGAGTTAAAGTGACAACCAGGTCGTCCGCAAACGCTCGAAGTTTATATTCTTCCTGTCTAATTTTTATTCCTTTTATTATGTCAAGATCTCTTATTTTATTAAGTACTATTTCCAAGCTCAAAATAAACAGCAGAGGAGACAGAGGACATCCTTGTCTAGTTCCCTTTTCTATATTAAAAGTATCTGTCACTCCACCATTGATTATTATTTGCGCTGTTTGTTTTTGATATATTGCCCCAATGGATTGTACAAAATGATCTCCAAATTGTAACTTTTCTAATAACTTTAATAAAAACCGCCAATTCAACCTATCAAAAGCTTTCTCAGCATCCAAAAATACTAATGCTGCGGGGACCTGGTTATTGCTTCTCAAATACTCTAATAAGTTAACAATTTGTCTGACATTAGTTTTCATTTGTCTACCAGTTAAAAACCCTGTTTAATCATGATGTATCATTTCTTGCATAACTATCATTAATCTGTTCGCTAGAATTTTAGTAAAAATTGTATAGTCTATATTTAAAAGTGAGATCGGCCTGTAATTTTTGGGATCTGTGTAATCTAAACCCTCTTTTGGGATCAGAGAGCTAAAAGATGTCTTCCATGTTGGGGGAACATTACCTCCTTTTTGAATATTATTAAATAATTCTTTAAGTGGTTCCACCATTTCTTCTGAAATTTTTTTATAATAAACAGCAGTTAAACCATCTATCCCTGGGGCTTTACCCACTTTTAATTGTTTAATTACCATTAAGATCTCTTCTGAAGTTATCAATTGATTTAAAATATCCCTCTGGACCTTGGAAGTTATATAAATATTCTGTTTCTGCAAATAGCTATCTATATCCTCTTCTTTAACTTTATCCCCACTATATAAATCTGAATAAAATTCTAAAAATGACTTTTTAATAAGTTCATGTTCATAAACTTCTTTGCCCTTATATCTTATTTTTTCAATAGTTCTTGATATTTTCTTCTTTCTTAAAATGTATGCCAACCATCTTCCTGGTTTATTAGCATTGCTAAAAGTATTAAATTTAGCATATTGTAAATTTGTTGCTATTTGATCTGCCATTAACATATTAAATTGTCCCTTTAATAAATTAATCATCTCTTTAATTTTTTTATCCGTTGGATTAGAAATTAAAGCCCTTTCCTGTCTCTTAATCTCCTCCTCTAGTTCTTTCCTTTTTCCCTCCTTTTTCCTTCTATATTTATTATTCAAATATATCAAAATACCCCTCATATAGGCTTTACTTGCATCCCAAACCATTTCTAAAGACGTGCCCTTCTGCAAATTATTAACAAAAAATTCTTTCATTAATTTTTTACATTCCTTCACATTTTCCTCATACCTAAATAGATTGTCATTTAACCTCCATGATCTTCTAAGTCCACTTCGATCTTCTAAATCCATCCAAACCAGTTTAATTTCTTACCATCCAACGATTTGAGTTATTTCCCCCGAATATGTTCAATAGGTATAAGAACAATTAAGCACTGGTGCCTATTTAAACTATTTAAATTATTATCATTATTAGTGTTTGAAGCACCTATGTATGTTTATTTTTTTCTGGTTAGCATAATACAGTTTATATTATAAGTGGGTTTAACCTTTGATTAAAAAAGGTTTTGGCCAGAAAAAGTCCTTCCCTCCAAAAAAGAATAAGCAATCCTATTTCAATATAGAAAGTTCACATTTATAGCCAATTTCATTATTTGCAATAATGACCAAGTGAATGGTTTTAGAGGTTATGATATAAATAATGCTTAGATACAAAAATTGCTAAATAGTCTAATGCTAACTTTGTACTTATTAATAAGTTGTAAAATTGCTTGTATATGTTGTAACATTGAAATATTGTCACATGACCAGTATCAGGGGGGGGAAAGTACACTAAAAACTTTCAAATCCTAAAAAGAGCTGGACCAAGCTGCTTTAATATAATTGTTTTATATAACTGATATAAGAAAGAGAGACAAGTTAATTACTAACAGGCCTAAGCTGAAAACTATTAGTAAAATTAATACTTCATTGATCTTGAAAATCACCACAAGGGGGCAAAATGTCTATTCTCCAGCTCCAAATTGCTATTGGTAGTGAAATCAATATACATTACAATAAAATTGTAAGCCATTTTGGAATTTTTAATGGATATCTAAACATTATTTTAAAGGCCAATTACAATATTTTTAAGTTTCTTAGATCTTTCAATAGAAATTACAAGAAAAACTCTGGAAACAGAAAGAAAAGATAGAGGTTTCTGAACTAAAATATTTCCTTATATTTTTAATTGTGTGTAACAGTCCTTCCAAATTGAATGTTGTATGGACAGGAGCCCTCAAAAGAATTTTGAGAAGATACCCACACAAGCATTTGATTTAATGTTTTCCAGTTTAGAAGTAGAAATTCTATCAGATAAAGTCCTCACTGTTTCTAATATTCGCAAGATAAACAGATTTCTTGGCCATTGAAGCAACTCTGTAAGATTCAGATGAAAATAATTTTTAAAAATGGATTTAGGAGTTTCTGACTGTGTAACCAACCATAATTATAACATAATCAAAAAATTACAATTAAAATCAATAAAAACATAAATTATAAAGTTAAAAGTTGGCAACCATAGTGAAGCAAAGTTGTTCATTTTCTCTCACCAAATCCTGGATGAAGAGGCAGGTTTTCATGGGTCTTCTAAACAACAGCAAAGTGGAGGCCATTGGATCTTGGGGTACCTAATTCCAGTAGGAAAAACACACCAGGGGTGGGTTCTAACTTACCTCGCTTCCTATTCAATTCCTCCTGCACTGTGTGACCTGTGCAGTGGCAAAAAATCCAAATCCCCCCCAAATCTAAAAACAAGATGGCAACTGCATGCACAGTGCCGGAAACTCAGCTTCTGCGCATGCGCAGAAGAAAAAAAAACCTGGAAAAAATCCCAACACCCAAAAAGATAACCCCCCCCAAAAAAAGCCAAAAACAAGATGGCAACCGCATTATAGTGCCAGAAACTCGGCTTCTGTGCAAGTGCAGAAGAAAAAAACCTGGAAAAAAATTCAAAAAAAAAAAAAAAGATGGTGGCGCCCACGGACCGGCACCAACTGAATCGGTTCCATGACATCATTGTGACATCACCAGCAGGTCGCTACAGGTTCTGGCAAACCAGTCCGAACCGGGAGGAACCCAGCTCTGCTACAGAGAAAGCATACTTCCAGAGACTCAAATAGATGACTGAACTGAACTGAAGGAACCTGGAGTATGCCAACCCTGCAGGATTGAATCTGATGGCTGATGTATGGAGGACACATGTTCATTTAAATAACCAGGCCCTATACCAAGGAGTGCTTCATAGGTAACAAGCAGCACTTTGAATTGCAACTTTTAACAAATTGGCAACCACTGCAGCTTGCAAAGAAGAGGTGCTACATTGGGATAGTGAGGCAAACCCATTAATGCTTGTGCCACCATCTTCTGAAGCAGCTGAAGTTTTCAGGGGGTCTTCAGGACAGCCTCATGTAGAATATAATGCAGTAATCAAACCATGAGATGACTAGGACATGAGTGACTGTCTGAAGTCCCCTTCCCAATCTAAGAAAGGGTACGAAAGGTCACCAGTTGTGTGAAGGCCTTCCCTGTCACAAACATGATCTGTTCATCAACTAGTAACTTTGAATGCAGGAAAACCCCTCCCCCCAAAAATGTGTGCCTCTCTTGAATGAGATGTGGCCACTCCATCGAATGTCAAAAATTCAATGTCTCCAAATATGGATGGTCCAAACACTGACAGCTATTTGGTCTTCATAGGATTGAGTTCCTATGAGCTCACCAGTCAAACCAGCCATCCTCCAGAATCAAAATCTTGACAATCTCACTTTTTATCCTGGGATAAAAATATAATTGGATATCATTGACATGTTGATGAAAGTAAAATCCTGCAAGACCCCACACAGAAGGGGCTTAAGGAGGGTTAAACATCACGGAACTGAGTGATTAAATCAAAAAGCATATTGGAATAAAATGACTCTAATGGATGCATGAAAATTGTTTTAGATAGGGATAATATAGTAGAAAACACATAAAAGCCAATGTATTACCAAGGACATACATTAATATGTTATTTACATACGTAGCAGTATTGGAGATCTTAAGGAGTTATGGGATATCACAGTAAAACTGACCAATGATATTGGAGTGATAAAAGGATAACCTGAAAGTTTTTGAGTTATGCAATAGAATAATTGTTGTTAAATTAAATATCAACTGTTAAATAATTGATATTTAATTTAGTAGCTGGAACATTAAAGTGTACAATGGGCCAGAACACACAGTTGTAGTTGATTGATTGGAGAGTGCTGGCTTATGCATGAGGCAATCTATACTATGATTGGTTGCTGTGGGTGTAAAGAGGGAGTTTCCCTTTTTCCCGCCTTTTTTTCTATATGCTCAGAATACTGTTTGATTTACCTCATGATGTTCCTGTGTTCCTATCTTATCTGCTAAATTTGAATGTTAAATATATTTATTTATATAAAACTATAAGTTTGTGTTAGTGTCTCTGACTTCATGTGGAGATTTGCTGCACAATTCCCTGGCAATGTTTATTATTAATCCAGCAACCAGCAGCCATTACATCACACACAGTCCACTTCATAATCATATTGTAGTGCAAGGGGTGGCAAATAGCAGCAAAGTGATCATATTTTGGCATATGCCATTGTAATAAGCAAGAAAAAAATTTGCATCTGAAAATATAACCAGGTAGACTTGGGCAATACAATCGAAAAAAGAGATCTATCTAAAGTTCTTCAAGACATTCCCCATGACAATTTTCAGAAAGGGCATTGATGACTAAGATGTCAAGAAAGGCAAAGTTTGCAAGGAAGAAGTACATCAAAGATTAAGTTGATGGTTAAGGGTGACAATGGCAATGATTCAGAGATTCCTTGTCAAGCTTCCTAAGTTTATTAGAAGAAATACAACACAATGTAGCAGCTGCAGCTCTGACTAGTTAGTAAATTCTAGAAGAAGGAACTTGTCTGCTGACATTTGATTAGACATTTCAGGTCTAGTAACCTCTTTAAAAAGGCAGATATTGTATCAAATATATATAGATCACAATGAACAAAAAATCATGCTCATAATGACTTTGTATTTAAATATCTGAAAAAAAAAATACTAAATCATTTGTTTTGCAAGCTATCCATGCTTCAAGAAGGTGTGAAGATGGAATTGCTGTAATTTAACATGAATTTAAATTACTAACAAATTTATATATTTCTTTACTGGTGACAAAGAAATATATAAATTTGTGTTAGTAATTTAAAATTAGGTTAAAGTGCACCAATTGCATCTTCTCATCTTCTTGAAGCATGGATGGCTTGCAAAGCAAATTATTTCAGTATTTTGTAAAATATAAATTGGGTGCTACACTTAAAACCGGTCAGATGAATGAAAGCATAACATAGCAATTTTAAGGTCAGAAAGAGGTAAAGAGAACATTATTTTGCTGCTGCTGCTGCTGCTGCTGCTGCTGCTGATGATGATGATAGTAATTTAATATTACATTTCAGGTGACTAGTAATGTCCACTCAGTAATATATCCAATAGCTGCAGTATAGGGTCTAACAAAGAGTGTGTAAAATATCCACTTAAAAGCAAATAAATATCTAACTTATTTTTAATATACTGTATATTTGAGAACTTATTATTATTTAACATACAATGAGAACATGACAGAAGAGAAATAAAAATATATACATAGTCTCTCTATATATACACATAATAATAAGTATAACTTCTATGGGGCCATGGCAGTGCCCTCATATCTGGATGTCCAATTCAGCTACCCAGGTGATCACTGTTGGCATTGCTTCATGCAGATCTTCTAGAGAACTAGAGAGTGCACGTCATGGGCAATCTTGCACAATATGTTTAATAGTTTGCATATCAGCACCACAATAACAAGAAGGGGAATCCTTCCATCCCATTGATACAGGGAAAAGGCATTTCTTCTAGTACCATACTTAATGCTCTTCAATTTCAACCAGACAAAGCAAGGCAGGTCAAAACCAAATGGTTAGGCCAGTGATGGCGAACCTTTTTCGGCTCGCGTGCCAAAAAGGGGGGTCGCGCTCGTGCGCGCTTGCGTGCCCACACCCATTCCCTCCCCCCCCCCACGCATGCGCACAACACCCCCCATGCTTCCCCTGCGCATGCGCACACACCCCCACCCCCACGCAAAGGCTTACCGGAGCCTGGGAGGACGAAACAGGCAAACCGGAAGTGCGAAAAAACGCACTTCCGGTTTGCTGGTGTGCTGTTTTTTGCACTCCGGAGGGTTCAGGGAAGCTCCCTGAAGCTCCGGAATGCAAAAAACTACAAAACGGACAAACCGGAAGTGCGGAAAAGTGCACTTCCGGTTTGTCCGTTTTGTAGTTTTTTGCATTCCGGAGCTTCAGGGAGCTTCCCTGAACCCTCCGGAGTGCAAAAAACAGCACACCGGCAAACCGGAAGTGCGTTTTTTCGCACTTCCGGTTTGCCGGTGGGCAACCCTCGCGTGCCTGCTCCTATGGCTCCACGTGCCACCTCTGGCACGCGTGCCATAGGTTCGCCACCACGGGGTTAGGCCATAAGAAGTTATCTTAGTCCATTCCTCTTTTTAGGCATTATCAGGGTTAAATTGGGTAGATGTTAAGAGAACAGCTGTTTTCCAAGCTGGCCTATAGGATTTTAATCTTGTGATGGGCTGTGCATAGTCCTGGTGAATAGGGATGGCCTTGTTGTTCAGCATGCTCGACCATAGCTGAATCAGAATTTGTTGTCTTTTAATGTGGGACAGTATTCTATTGCTAAGTACTGGTAACCAATGCACAAGAGTGAGTGTTCTGAACCAGCTTCCCAAACACGACAAACCCTCTGTAGTGAACTCAATGATTCCTTTATTAGGAGCGCCAGCAGCCCTGCAAAAAGTGTCTCTCTCACAGCAGGCTAGCAAGTCTGTCCGTCAGGGAGATGAATAGTTGTCTGCCACATCTATTCATCTCTGCCCCCTGCCTTTTATCTCCAGAGCTAGGGTGTGGTTTCTTTAGCAGCAGTGGCTCTTCCGTCCCAAGGATCGGCCCATAGATTTCCACTGCTCTCCTCTCCTCTGCCTTCTGCACATCCGTGCATCCAGCACTGGACCCAGCTCTTCCTCCTCTTCCTCATCAGCCACCTTCAGACCTGGGGGCTGTTGACTCTCCATTTGAGGGCTGACGGATGGTCCAGGCTCTGCCTCTGTCACTCTCTCTCTGACAGTTCAACTCCCTCTTCCCCCTCGGAGCTCTCAGGTTGCTTTGACGCTGACCCTGACTCCCATACCTCCTCCTCATCTGATTCAGCTGCTGGAGGGGCCAGCGGCCAACAGGCCACAACAATGGGATGCAATGTGCTAGAAATTATATGCATTGTCTGGTAGAGTTGGACACTGACTATTTGGGTGTGGATACTGTTAAGCCACATGCTGGCACAATATTCAGCTGTGGAATAAATCAAAGCCAAGGCTGTTGTTCTTAGGGTGTTAGCATCAGTGCCCCAAGCTGTTCCAGACAATCTGTTCAGTAAATTGTTATGGCTTTTCAATTTTGCAGCTGTTTGTTCCAAGTGTTGCAGGAAGGTTAATTGTCTATCCAGTGTTACCTCCAGATACTTTGGAGAATTATTACATTGTAAAATCTGGATCTGGAACTTCACCGAAAGATGGTAATTTGCCAACCTATTGCTGGGGTGGAATATGATTGTTTCTGTTTTTGTTAGGCTTGGTTGGAGGTGCCATTTTACATATTCAATTTATATTGTTCCTCATTTCAAATATATGACTGTGGCTAACAAACTTCATAACAAAGTAATAAATAACATAGACAACATCCAAGATAAAGGCAAATTAACAAAATCAGAATACAGGCTCAACAACATACAGGCTTAGTACATAACAGGCCTTTGAGGCCTTACAGAAAGTCAGTGGGGCCAAATCTAATCTCCCACAAAATAATGTTGCAGAGGCCATGTGACATGATAGAAGAGGTTGTCTTTCTGGGTCCCTCCAGATGGCAGAAACCTACTACAGGACCCAGAGCATGCTTCTCCTGCAAAATTTAATAGGTCAAGTAGATAAGCCAGGGAGAAGTTTCCTGCAATTGTGAATTTCTCTCATTTACTCCAGATGAAATAACTATCATAAAGTTATGCGGCTGCCATGGTCATAGCTAGAGAATTTCTTTGAAGATGTAGCACTAGCAAAGAATATGATAAACATCTGTACCTCAGAATTTACCTCCACATCTCTAAGTCTGAAAATTCCACACTTCCTATATGTATAGAACCTTCATGTTTATGTGAGATCTCTCCCTCACTCTCTTTATCTCTCTTTCTCTCTCTCCTGGTTTTATATTGGAATACCAGTACTCATTAACAACCTCAAGATTTATTTGAAGTAACTTGATTTGATTTCATTTGATTTGACATTGAGCTACTGGAAGCTTCCCACTAAAGAGAAACTAAAGAAAATCTTTAAAGCTCACGTATCTAGTTCCAAAATCCTGCTAAAATATCATGTGAAACTAGAATATTTTGAGGATGTATAGATATTTTATTTTTAATTTATTAGCAAGTATTGAATTCAAGACAATTTTTTTTAAAAAAATCCCTGATGTTTATGTAGACAATCCTCAGGCAATGGCTAGTTGCCTGAATAGTGTTCCATCTAATCTGACTATTAAGGTGTGTGTGTGTGTGTGTGTGTGTGTGTGTGTGTGTGTGTGTGTGTGTGTGTGTGTGTGTGTGTGTGTGTGTGTGTGTAGAGATGGCAATAAACATAAGCATAGTGCATTGATTTCAATAAATGTGCAAGGACAAAGCATAGTTACATTTATTTATAGAAAATGTATATTATTATAAAAGTAAGGCAAAGTTATTGGAAGGACTAACACTATTAAAAATATTGCTTAGCACTTCATTTTATTGTATGACTGAAATTGTTAGGATTTTTCCTTCATTTTGGAGGGCTTTTTAAAAAATATTTTAGTTTATAAACTCTATTAAAGGGCTGGAAGAAAGGTGGGATATAAATTGAACCAACAAATAGTTAAAAGTTTCTTTGTGTATTTTATGTACAGAGTATAATAAATATACAGCATATCAATGGTACAATAACATGATTTTTCATCATTTTCCAGTTGTCCCATTTTATAAATCATTATAGCTGCCTTAATGAACGTTTGGGGATGTAAGTTTTCTTGCTACCCTCTTGATGGCATCCTTTACTTCATTATTTCTCAGGGTGTATATGAAGGGATTGGCAACAGGGGTTAAAACTGTGTACAACAAAGAAAAGATTTTGTTGACATCACTAAGTATTTTACCCTTTGGTAACGTATAAACAATCATGATGGCTCCATAAAACAGAGAAACCACTATCAGATGAGATGAGCAAGTGGAAAAAGCCTTTTTCCTCCCAATAGCAGAAGGTATTTTCAAGATAGTAGATATAATGTATATATAGGAAGTCAAGGTAAGGAGAAAAGGTGGTGAAGTGAAAGCAAAAGCAAGGATAACACTTATAAGTTCTACAAAGCTGGTGTCACTACAGGAAAGTTTCATAATTGGATATGTATCACAAAAATAATGATCAATTTCATTTGGACCACAGAATGTAAGCTGCAACATTACGCTCAAGAGGATGAAACCAGCTATAAGGCTACTTATCCACGAAGAAGCTGCTAGTTGGATACAGATTCGAATAGTCATACTTGTTGTATAATGCAAAGGTTTGCATATTGCTAAATATCGATCATATGACATTGCAGATAGGAGATAACATTCAGTTGCCATGAGGTAGCTAAAGAAGAAAAATTGTACGAAGCAACTGCTGAAAGAGATGGTGTTTTTATCAGTCAATAAGCCAGCCATCGTTTTGGGTACAATACTTGAGATGTAGCAAGCCTCTAGGCACGACAAATTTCCCAGGAAGAAGTACATGGGTGTATGAAGATGTTGATCAACTGAAACTAAAGTCACAATGAGAATATTCCCAGCCATGGCTACAATATAAACCACTAGGAAAACAAAGAAGAGGAGAGATTGCCATTGTCCAACGTTGCCAAACCCCAAAATGATAAATTCTGTGATATTCATCGTTATGTTCATCCTTCATTGAAATATATATATAGCAGAGAAAGCACAGATTGTCTTATGCATCTTTGGAGTGGGAATGGGGAGGTGGGGAGAGAGAAAAATAAGCAAAATGTGTATATTATAAAATAAACATCAGTTCTTTCATGGAGACTGGTAACTTTAAGATAATCATGACAATTTTCATAAATGGATTTCTTTTCTGGGTTCTGAATATACTATCTACTCTTCTATATCATATTAAAAGTATTTCATTCAGAAAGCAGTTTCTCTAGTTCAGAGTGAATAAGTAACAATTCAAAATATGAAACTTCGATAGAATCCTGTTTGTACAAATAGATAAAGTTTGGCCCATCTATTTGTCTTGATCTTGATACTGAGATAGCGCAGTGGTTAAAAGCAGCATTGCGACCTTCAGCTGATTGCTAGTTTAGCAGTTCAGCTGTTCAAATCTCACTAGGCTCAAGGTTGACTCAGCCTTCCATCCTTCCGAGGTGGGTAATGAGAACCCAGATTGTTGGGGGCAATATGCTGAACTCTGTAAACCGCTTAGAGAGTGCTGTAAAGCACTATGAAGCGGTATATAAGTAAAGTGCTATTGCTATTACTTGAAATACTGTCAAGATCTTATCTCAATGCCTGGAGCCTGGCAGGTTCTGGACAGAAAGGATCACCCAAAATTCAACCAGACAATCCTGAGTAGCTTCTAGTGCCAAGGTTCTTCATCTTTAGTTTTGAAGGCAGTTGCAGTTTCCCAGACAGAAATGGTGAGTAGTTTGTGAGTATTTCTGACTTGTGCAAAGTACTACTTTGCTTTAATTTACTAGATCACTAAGTAGCTGAATTTCATGCATGGCAATATTTTCAATACTATTTGATTTTCTTTCAACTAGAAATTAGTTTTCATTGATGAACACATTGTTTACACCAATTTGTTTCAAAAAGAGTTATAAGAAAAGAAGGTGATTACCTGTGTGATATCAGGCGGCTGTGTGATATCACATCAAGGACATCATCATGATCCAAAATGAAGATGGTAGTCTCATTATTCACATCCTCACTTTATGAACATTCATCTTATTGGTGATTTTATCAGCTCAGGAAATTATAACTTACAATATAATATCTTTTTTAAGACATCAAACACCCCAGAGGGGAAGTGTTAACCAGATGCTCCTTGCTTCTGTTCAGTATCACGGGAAAATGCTTTCCTGGATACATTACTTAATTGGCTTTTCAAATAATTGGATACTTTTAAAATATTTTTAAACATTTTAAAGAAATATTATATTCTATTTTTTCATGTTGTTTCTGGTTATATGGCAAGTAGGCAGGCAAATACCATTGGCAAGTTTGTATTTGATAGTAGGTGATTCCAATCAGAAACTGTAGGGCTGCAGTTTTGTTTGCTTTTTTTTAATTACACCATTTTCTTTCAATGTATCTAGCAAAGGAGATACAAATACTGCATGTATTGTACTGAGACTGATGTGTGTTTGTGATATATATATATATATATATATATATATATATATATATATATATATATATATATATATATATATATATGTGTGTGTGTGTGTGTGTGTGTGTGTGTGTGTGTGTGTGTGTGTGTGTGTGTGTGTGTGTGTGTGTGTGTATATGTATATATGTATATATGTATATATGTATATATGTATATATGTATATGTATATGTATATGTATATGATGTATATGTATATGTATATGTAATTGTATATGTACCGGTATATGCATATGCATATGTATGTATGTATGTATGTATGTATGTATGTATGTATGTAACACATTTTTGCTGATAATGAAAATAAAGGGAGACTAGTATAGATCTATTTCAAGCTATTTAGCTCTCATCAGCTAGCCATATAAAACACACACACATATACATGCATACACAATAATATTTTCATGGTTGGGTTATATTTATTCCCCAATATTCCTTGGAATGTTTCTTGAAAATCAACTAGTTAAATTTATTTGGGACTCCATCACAATTAGTCCAACATTTAGTGACTAATGGATGCGAAACTTCCAAGATAGGCTAAAAACCACATATCAAGCCTTTGTAAAGTGAAATAACATATAACAATGTTAGGCTGAGTCAACAATAACAATGGAAGGCTGAGTCAACATTGAGCTGGTCAAAATCGAACTCTTGGCAGTTGGCAGTAAGTTAGCCTGTAGTACTGCATTCTAGCCACTGTGCCACCATGGTATAACAAAGCAATGGTAAAATGACTGTTTGAATATAGAGAACATTAAATTATATATATATATATATATATATATATATATATATATATATATATATATATATATATATATATATATATATATATATATATATATATATATATATATATATATATATATATATATATATATATATATATATATATATAATAGTGGTTGAGAACTTCAATCTATTAGAAAATTTGAAGAAGAAAAGATATCCTTCCAATCTCTACTCTACCAGACTCTCTATTACTCTGATAAAACATTATTCATTTTCATTTCCTATACATTATCTTCCAATAAACTGGCCTGCTATTCAAAATAACACAGTTAGTGTCCGGCAGTGGTTTTATATTGCCTGTTACATGTATATGCAGGGGAGATGCATCCCTATCAAATATAATGGTTTATTCCTGAGCACGTGATTAATATGTTCCTAGTACGCATGTGTACATTCCTTTCTTTGTTCCTTCCTTTTTTTCTTCAGCTTCTGTAAGGAGCAAGACCTGTTTTATAGCCAAGATGTGATTCATTATTTTGTACCGAAATAAATATTTTCTACTTTAGTATTTTAAACTGCGGTTTCCTTTTTATAATGTCAGAGTTCCAGGGAAAAGATCTATTTCGCCTCTGATGAGAGTAATTCTTATCTAACAGTTAGGTTCAAAGGGAGAAAGAAAAGAGTTTTTAAAACAAAATTAAAATAGGCATATTTTTACGGATGCTACTTTATCTTATTTGTTCAGAATGGTATTTGTATTCATAAAGATACTTCTCTTTCTGCTGGCCAACAATCTTCCCATGTTCTGAACAATTAAATGAGATTTTCCTGTCATATTTATTGCAACATTTATTGGGCATCAAATCATAATTTCATTGGAAGTAATTTTGTCAGACATAGTAAAATTAGTTCTAATTTACAATGTAATGCATTTTAATAATTTACAATATATTACAACATAATATATTTTACTAATGTAACACTTCCACACTTTTAATTTGAAAAGCTCTTCTGTATATATTCACAAAATGAATCAAGTATATAATCTTTCTTTCATCCATCACTATGTCTCCTTCAGTCTTCTGCTTTTTTTTTACATAAGCAACTTTCCTCTGATTTCCTTTGAAAGTAAATGAAAATTTCTGCAGATATTTTTTCTTAGAGCATCCTTGACTTCCTTATTTTTCAGACTGTATATAAAGGGGTTGAGCAGGGGAGGCAAAACTGTGTATAACAAAGAGGAGATTTTTGGCATCTCCCTCCCAAATTTAGCCTTTGGTGTCATATATACAATAATTAGAGATCCATAGAAAACAAAAACTACAATCAAGTGAGATGAACATGTAGAAAAAGCCTTTTGCCTCCCAGTAGTAGAGGGAATGTTTAAGATGGCAACAATAATATAAATGTAAGATGTAAGTGTCAGAAGAAAAGGAGGAAATGTGAATATGGAGGCCACCAGGAAGCTCAACATTTGCACCATGCTAATATCACTGCAGGAGAGTCTTAGAATAGGAAAATATTCACAGAAGTAATGATCAATCTCATTGGAGCTACAGAAGTTTAACTTCAACATCAAAACGAGGAGAACAGTCAAAGCCACAAATCCATTGATCCAAGAGACAGCTACTAGTTGGATACTTGTCCAGCTTTTCATGATTGTTGCATAATGCAATGGTTTACATATTGCTAAATATCTATCATAAGACATCACACAGAGTAAACAGCATTCTGAAGATACCAATGAACCAAAGAAATAGAGTTGTGTGAAACAGCTGTTAAAGGAAATTCTCCTGTTCCCAGTAAAGAGAGCTGAAATCATTCTTGGAAATATATTTGAACTGTAGCAAGCCTCCAGAAAAGACAGGTTCCCCAGAAAAAAATACATAGGGCTTTTAAGATGTGGATCCAAGACAATCAACAGAAGAACAAGAATGTTTCCCATTATGGTCACAATGTAAATCATTAAAAAGGTCAAGAAAAAAAGAATCCGCAGTTCAGAGAATTCTTGAAACCCCAACAAGATAAATTCTTTTATCTTTGTATGGTTTCTGACCATGATAGATATGGGATCAAGTCCTGAAAGAATGGGAAATATAGTTAAAGGAGAAATAGGTAAATCTACAGTATATATAGGAAGATGAAATTTAGCTTAATTAATGGCTTATTCAAAGCAAAATGCTTATAAAAAGATAATTTTGATCTTAAGTATTTTCTGCTTAAAGAACCAATGTAATTATTTGGATCCTACCCAAAACACTGAGTTAAAAATTATGGCTTATTTTTTTTAGCAATCATGTGGTTGTGTTAAAATGCACTGGTGAACGGGGAGTTATATGTGTAAGCAATTTCAGCATATCGGACTGCACATAGATATCTTTTTTTTGTTATGTTCAAATACATCTCACAGCAATACCTATGGTCACTAGCCACAGTCATGGCTATCTTCAAAAAAGGAGATCCAAATAACGTTGAAAATTACAGATCAATCTCTTTGGGCTATGTCACCTGCAAAGTCATGGAATCAATCATAAACCATCCATTATGCTCCACTTAGAAACTAACAACATACTCTCCAACAAACAATTTGGTTTCAGAAAAAAATGATCCTGTAATCTGCAACTTTTGCACTGCAAAAATATATGGACCACTCAACTTGATCAGGGTAAAACAATAGATGCAATTTACATAGACCTTTCTAAAGCCTTTGATTCAGTTGTACACGACAAACTACTTCTGAAACTAAAATCCTAAGGCATTTCTGGACCCCTACATAATTGGATAACTGCTTTCCTGTCTAACAGACAACAAGTGGTCAAAATAGGAAGTGCCATATCAAATCCTGCTCCTGTCAACAGTGGTGTCCCTCAAGGCAGTGTTCTAGGACCAACACTCTTCATACTCTACATAAACGATCTTTGTGATCATATTATAAGCAACTGCGTTCTCTTTGCTGATGATGTCAAACTATTTAACACCACCGACAATATTGCTACCCTTCAAAAAGACCTTGATCATGTAGCAGAATGGTCAAACAACTGGCAACTTCAAATCTCAAATGCTCTGTCTTACACATTGGCAAAAAAAATCAGAATACAAAATACAAACTTGGAGGAAACAAACTTGTAGATGACCCTCACTCTGTCAAAGACCTTGGAGTACTCATATCCAACGACCTAAGTGCTAGAGCCCACTGTAACAACATTGCCAAAAAGGCACTAAGAGTTGTTAATCTAATCTTGCGTAGCTTCTTCTCTGACAACATTACATTGCTAACCAGAGCATACAAAACATTTGTTAGACCAATTCTGGAATACAGCTCACCTGTCTGGAACCCGCACTGCATATCAGACATAAATACAATCGAGAGAGTCCAGAAATATTTCACAAGAAGAGTCCTTCACTCCTCCACTCACAACAAAATACCTTATTCCACCAGACTTGAAATACTGGGATTAGACAATTTACAACTACATCGCCTCCGATCTGATCTAAATGTAGTTCATAAAATCATATACCAAAATGTGCTTCCTGTTAATGACTACTTCAGCTTCAACCGTAACAATACATGAGCACATAATAGATTCAAACTAAATGTAAAGCGCTCCAAACTCGACTGCAGAAAATATGACTTCAGCAACAGAGTGATCAATGCCTGGAATGCACTACCTGACTCTGTGGTTTCTTCCCCAAACCCCAAAAACTTAAACCTTAGACTGACTACAGTCGACCTCTCCTCGTTTCTAAGAGGTCTGTAAGGGGCGTGCATAAGCGCACCAGCGTGCCTACCGTCCCTGTCCTACTGTCCAATTGTCCTCTTTTATCGTTACTTTTTACTTATGTTTATACAAATTACTATTACCCCATACATGTTTGACAAATAAATAAATAAATAAATAAAAATAAAATAAATATATGCAAACAATAAAACATATAACATTGAAACAAGAGTTTATAATAATTGTAAAATAGGGTGATGCAATTTGCTATCATCGCAATTATATCATTTGATACAATATTTCTTTGTACCTATATCATTTGTTTGAGGGACACAATAGCTATCTCTATAACTTATCTCCTCTACCTCTGTCTTTGTTATCTCACCTTTATATATCTTCATTTATTTCCTTTGATTTTATTCTAAAACACAATGAGGTAAAACTTATTAATGAATTGCATTTAAATCCTGTCACAATCAGAATTGACTTACAAATGAAAGATGAATTTTTCATGAGCCCCTGAAAAACATTTTTTTCCTGTCCATTACTTTTAAGTTATTAATGTTCTAAGCATCAGTTTATAAATAATTCCCCAATATTTTCTGATATTCTTAATTGCTTGCAAGGCAATAAAGGCTGTATGATCAAGGGAAAACACAAGGCAATTATGAGTCTCCAAAGAGAAAATTTAATCCCCTCAGAATGGGTTCACAATTTTGGTGTCCTCCTAGACCCACAGCTGAGATTAGACCAACATCTGAAAGCTGTGGCTAGGGGGACCTTTTCACAGGTTCACCTAGTGCACCAATTGTGGCCCTATTTGGATCAAGAGGCTCTACTCACGGTCACTCATGCCCTTATCACCTCATGGCTTGATTATTGCAACGCGCTCTACATGGGGCTACCCTTGAAGAGTGTTCGGAGACCACAGTTAGTCCAGAATGCAGCTGCTTGAGCTGTGGTGGGTGTCCCAAGATACACCCACACTAACCCCATCCTTCGCCAGCTGCACTAGCTTCTGATTGGTCTCGGATGCAATTTAAAGTGTTGGTTCTTACCTTTAAAGCCCTACATGGCTCAAGACCAGTTTATCTGTGTGACCGTCTTCTACAGCATTCCTCCCAATGACCAATACGATCGCACAGGGTCGGCCTTCTTCAGGTCCCGTCCACCAGACAATGTTGGCTGGTGGGCCCGCGGGGGAGGGCCTTCTCTGTAGCTGCTCCAACTCTTTGGAACCAACTACCTCCTGAGATCCATTTCCCATTTGCTCTACATGGATGATTTAAAACTGTTTGGAAAAACAAAAGCCAAACTGAACTCACTACTAAAAATCACTGAGGAAATTAGCAGAGATATTGAAATGCAATTTGGCATTGACAAATACGCAACAATTGCTGTTAAGCAGGAAAATTTATTGAATATTTGATGGATTTGAACTTGATAATGAGGAGTTGATAAAAGCAGGAAACCTTGAAAACAATGAGATTAAAAGCAGAAGATCAAAAGTAAACAATTGAGCATCAAGTTTCTAACTGGAAAAAGAAATTTTTGCATAGTCAGTACCTGAAGGACATTGAAAGAAAGATAGATACAAAGCTAACATGGAGATGGTTGAAGATCAGGGGTACTAAAGAAAGAAATTGAAGGCTTCATTCTCCATCCTGGGTGGAGCTAGCCGCCAAGATTGGGTATTGGCACAGCCTTCCAGCCAATCGAGACTGAGTCTGGAAAAGTATAAATAGTGGCTCTAAGCCCTGGTTCCCCCTCTTTTGACTCGGTCTTAGCCAAAGAGATTTGTGCCATATTCTTCATCATTACTGCATTTCAACTGTAAGTCCTAACTCTAATTGGACTTTTTTTATCTTTTACTTTCCCTGTTCGAGCCCCCCAGGCATAAAATTCCACCTGAACCTGGGAGAAGGCAGTTGGCCGCAAGTCCAAATGCTGCTCGCCCCTCCAGCCGAAGGCCCAGAGCATTCATTTTATTTTATTTTATTTTATCTTATTTTATTTTTCCGTTTTTGACAGTACCTGTCAAATTAATTTTTACCTACTACTGATTACCGGCTGTGGAGGGTGAGGGAAAGGGCCCCCCACTCCATCTGGGGGGGTGCCAACGGCGGCTACACCGCCTGCCTGGGCACGGGGCGAGGCCGGCACCCAGTGCCACCATTCTGAGAGACCGGGAATTAGCCTCCTGAGGGGTTTTTCCCACATCATGTCCGTTCGTTTTTTTTTTCTTCACTGCCCAGTAGGAGAGCCGAGGGGCCTGAGGGCAAATACAGCGATTCATCCTTTTTTCTGTCTCTCGCCAAGTCGACCGGACTCGCGTAAGCCGTCCGCGCCGATCTAGTGTTCCCTGACCCACAGCTGACTGTCAAACTTCAAAGGGTCGGAGGAGCTGCAGGCCTCGCCCATTACCCGGCCGGATTCGCGCAAGCCATCCGGGCCGGTAACGAGGCTTCAAAGAAATTCTTTTTCCTTTTTGAATTGTTTGCTGTCGGGAGCGTGGCCGGGCTAGCGCAAGCAGTTCCGCGCCCCTCCCTAGCCTCCGAAAGACAGCTGACGACCTCGGGCGAGACTCGCGCAAGCGGTCAACACCCAGGCGTCCTCCCAACATTGCCGACCTCCCTCGCTGCCGCTGAGGAGGCCCCAGTGCTCGACGATCACGGCAGGAGCTCCCTCTGTCAATCACGTCACCGCCCTGCCTCACGGAGCCAGAAATTCGGCCATCTGAGGGCTCTCCACAGCGCTGATCACCTGGATCTCGGGAGGACGAGGGCAGTTCATCGAGGCCTGCACCGGTAGAATGCAGCAGTTCCAACAGCCGTTTGAACCTTACCTTGTGCCTGGTGGCCATCTTGTGTGTGTCCAGTCCCGGCAGCCATCTTGTTTGTGCCCAGTCCCGGCAGCCATCTTGTGAAAGGGGCATGGCCAGGGACTCTAGTCTGTCAGTTTAATTGCCAGTCGAGCCTTGCCAGCCATTCTGGGTGTGTCCCTAGGCTAGGGGACATCTTTGTGCAGCCTCCTCAGTTACTGACAGGCTTCCTTTTCCCTTTGGCTTCAGTATGGCCGAAAGGAGCCAACGATCAGGCAAGGCCAAGTCCAAGACCCCTAGGTCCTCCCACAATGACCACCCTGACTTGTCACGGGCTGCTTCCCCTTTAGCCACAAGGGATAGGTCGCCCCTCCGTCCACAATCACCAACCCTGTCTGCTAGGGAACGGGCGTCCAGGGACAAGCAGCCCCCTTCCTCTACAGATAGAGGGACCACCAGGCAAGGTAGGGGTTCCACACCTAGGCGCTCATCCTCCTCGCCTGATAACTTGTCCATTGACAATGCTAACCTGCAAAAGCAGCGTTCAGACATGTGGGGCCCGAAGGGGAACTGTAACAGCCAGTCCTCTAAGAGAGCCTCAACCAAGGACCCTCTTCAGTCCCGAGAGATCCAAGACAGGATCGACATGGCCATCAGACAGGGCATAGAGGCAGGCATCAGGGCCATGGCTGGAAACTCCAAGCACCAGGCAAGAGCCGATACCTCACCGCCTGACCGGACCCCAGCAGACCCTGGCTATCCAGAGCCTGAGGGGGAGGAGGAGGATGGGGACGAATTCTCTGACCCCCTAAACAACCCCCATGATGACTCTGATCAGGGAGACGATCTGGGCATCGCTCTCCCAGAACTGGCTATGTCAGAGGACGAAGACCTAGGGCCTGAACCAGCAGTCTCCTCTGCCCTTTTTCAGCCTGCCCTCTTCAGGTCTCTATTACATAAGGCAAAGGCTACAGCCAACCTTGTAGCCCCCACTGGGGCATCTGAGCAAACCCCAGAACCGGACCCCATGTTTGAGCCTACAGCATCACAGGCAGACGTGGTTCCGGCTCCCAAACTTTTTGTAGAAGAGGTCCTTAAGCAGTGGCGGAACCCAACATCTGGTTCCCTGTCTAATGTCCTCGACAAACGCTTTTATAATGTTGACTCTGCTTTGGCCCAACATCTTATAGTGCCTCCGGTGGACAGCCCGGTCCTAACTCTTTTCTCAAACGGTCAGATGCCTGGAGAACCGGAGGACCTCCTTCGACCTGAGGATCGCAAGACGGAGGCGACGCTCCTGAGGACCCACCAGTCAGCGGCATGGGCTCTACGGGCTTCTTCCACCGCCTCTTTCTTTTGTCGGATGACCGTCAAGTGGCTCTACGCACTCCAGGACCACCTGCCACCATCTGACCTCCGGGCCCACCAGGACCTCAATAAGCTCCTGGCAGCAGCCCAATTTACATCCAATGCCACCCTGCAATCGGCCCGCTTTGCAGCACGGGCCATGGCATCCGCGGTGGTGGCCAGACGCATGGCCTGGTTGCGTAGTTGGTCCACTGACGTAAAGTATAAATGGAAACTGGCCTCTGGTCCAGTGGCCAGCAAGGCCCTCTTTGGTGAGCCACTTAATCGCATACTGGTAGAAACCAAAGACAAAAAGAAGGTTCTTCCTTCTAGTAGCCGTAAGGGCCCATCCATTTCCTCCTCCTTCCCCAGGAGGAGCTTCCGAGGGGCTTACCAGGGTAACAATAGATTCCAGGATCCATCCCAGTCCAACTTCCAAGGGCAGACCCAGGGTCAATTCGGCTCGCGTCAGAGATTTGCCTCTGACCGACCTTTCCGGGGCAACCAATACAAACGGCCCTTTAAAGGGGCCGGTGGTCGCCCCTTCCACCGGAATAAATAGATCTCCGGCCGATCCTCCCATAGGGGGTCGTCTGGCACTCTATGCCAGCCAATGGGAGGAAATCACCAATGACGCATGGGTTTGCCAAACCCTGAAGTCAGGTCTTTCTCTAGAGTTTCTCTCCACCCCCCCCCCGAGGTTCTTCCTTCGATGCCCTCTGTCTTCAAATCCACAAAAAAGGGTTCTCATGAATCGGGCCATCCAGCACCTGTTGGAAATTCGAGCCATCCACCAGGTGCCCAAGAACCAACAGGGGCAGGGCTTCTACTCCATTTTATTTGTAGTGCCCAAATCCTCGGGAGGGTGGAGAGCAATATTGGACCTTAAGCGCCTCAATAGGTACATAGTCCATAAAAAATTCAAAATGCACACCCTGCATTCAATTCTGGCAAGTATTAGGAAGGGAGATCTACTGTCATCCATAGATCTCTCGGAGGCTTACCTCCACATCCCAATTCGGCCGTCTCACCGCCAATACTTGCGGTTTTGCTATGCAGGGGTGCATTATGAATATGGGGCGCTCCCCTTTGGCCTGTCCTCAGTGCCAAGGGTTTTCACTAAGGTCCTAGCGGCCCTGACCGCTCATCTCAGATCCATTCCCATCAGGATCCAGTGCTACCTGGATGATATTCTCATCTCCTCAGCCTCTCCTTCTCAGGCTGAGAGAGATGTTCAGGTAGTGATTGACACCCTAGACCACCTTGGCTTCTTGGTCAATCGATCCAAGAGCCAGCTGAACCCCTCTACCAGGATCGTCCATCTGGGGGCGATCATTGACTCCCTGGAGTGTAAGGTGTACCTTTCCCAGGAACGGAGAGACAGCCTATTGGAGTTAACCCAGCAAGTTCTGAGGCAAAGTTCAGTTCCGCTGAACCTACTGTCTCCCTCCTGGGCAAGATGATTTCAGCTATCCATATAGTTCCATGGGCACACCTACACTCCAGGGACCTTCAATGGCTACTTCTCCCTTACCAACGTCAGGGTAGAGCCAACGCCCATACCAAGACAAGACTTCCGGCCTCAGTCAGGGAGTCCTTGCAATGGTGGACCATGTCTGCAGTTCACAGGGGCACCTGCTTCCTTCCCCCACAACAGATCGTTGTCACCATGGATGCCAGCTTGACGGGGTGGGGGGCCCACGCAGATTCTCTGGTGGCACAGGGCACATGGTCGCAATCTGAGGCGACACTCAATATTAATATCTTAGAGTTTAGAGCCATGTCATTTGCTCTACAGCAATTTCTCCCTCTTATAGAGAATTCTCACGTTCTGGTCCTCACGGACAATGTGGCCACCAAGGCCCACATTAATAGACAAGGGGGGGACTATGTCTGGCCAGCTGATGACTGAGGCCATGCAACTAGGCTTCTGGGCAGAGCACCACCTTTTGTCACTTGAGGCTGAGCATATCTCCGGGGTAGACAATGACACGGCAGACTGGCTTAGCCGAAACCAAATAGACAATTCTGAATGGTGTCTGCATCCCACGTTATTCCAACAGATCGTGGGTCTCTTTGGTCAGCCAGTGATAGATCTATTTGCCACTCCTGGCAATACTCAGTTGCCCAGGTTCATGTCCAGATACCAGGCGCAAGGGGCAGAAGGGACTGATGCCCTTCACTGTCGGTGGCCCCGTGGGTTGCTTTATGCCTTTCCTCCAATCCCCATCATTCCGCAGGTCATCCGGAAATTGCTGGAGGAGAGAGCCGAGATGGTCCTGCTGGCGCCCAACTGGCCAAGGAGAGCTTGGTACACCGATCTAGTCTCACTGTCGATCTCCCCCCCATGGAGGATCCCTCCCACAGAGTGGTCGCTTGTGCAGGGGTCAGTGCAGCATCCAGAACCTCACTGGCTGCAACTGACTGCCTGGCACTTGAGCGGCTCACTCTGAGGAGCCGCCAGATCCCCGAGGACGTATTGGAGGTCTTACTGGACTCCCGCAGACCGTCCACACAACGGATCTATGCTGCCTCCTGGAAGGCTTTCTGCTCCTGGTGCGCCAGGGAAGGGCATTCCCCATTAGATCTGTCCATCATAAATGTATTGCAATTTCTCCGTCAGGGGCTGGCCAAGGGTCTTTCCCCAAGCACTCTCAGACGCCAGGTAGCCGCCCTGTCCATGGTCCTCTCTTGTCCAACGCTGGGGACTCTGTCAGCTCATCCCTTGATATCCAGATTCCTGAAGGGAGCGGTCAATCGCTGCCTCCCTGTGGTACACAGGTACCCCACCTGGGACTTAACCAAAGTGTTATCAGCACTTACGGGGGGTGCTTTTGAACCCTTGGACTCCATTCCTCTAGCCAACATGTCATACAAGGTGATCTTCCTGGTGGCGGTCACTTCTGCCCGCCGCCTCTCTGAACTGGCGGCCCTCTCTATTAGGAGTGACCTTTGTGTCTTCCACCAGGACAGAGTGGTCTTAAGATTGGACCCAACCTTTCTTCCCAAGGTGAACTCATATTTTCACCGGGCCCAGGAGATTGTTTTACCCTCCTTTTACCCAAACCCATCTTCTGACATTGAGCAGCAGTGGCACCTCCTGGACGTGAGGCGGGCACTGGACATTTACATTCGATGGACCTCCGCCTTTCACAAAACTGAGGCCTTGTTTGTCTCCTTTCGCCACACTTCCTTGGGGAGAAAAGCATCTTCTGTTATGGTGGGTCGGTGGATTCGCACTGTCATTACTGTTGCTTATGACCAACTTTCCTTGCCATGATCCACCAGGATTACGGCCCATTCCATGCGCAGCGCGGCCACCACTGCTGCCTGGAACACAAGGGCTTCCATCGAGGAGATCTGCCGAGCTGCCACTTGGGCTTCTCCTACACCTTTTGTCCAGCACTACAGACTGGACGCTTTCGCCTCTCAAGAGGCAGACTTTGGGCGAAAGGTGCTGGAACAGGTAACTCTGGAGGGTGGCGGTCCCAGCCAGAATCAGAACGCCCTCCCTGGGGACTGAATTACTTTGGTATGTCCCAACCTTGGCGGCTAGCTCCACCCAGGATGGAGAATGAGACGTTGTACCTACCTGAGACGTCCATTCTCGTCCGGTGGAGCTAGCCGCCAAGTCCCTCCCTGTGTTTTTCTTTCTGGCTGGACTAAGGTTTTTTTTAGTATGGCGAGTCGTTAGGTATTTAGGACCTAGTTCATAGGATGAGTTCTCATATATTAGGTAGTTAGTCTTAGGTAATTAGGGGTACTGCTCTGCAGGGTCGTTTGTTATATTAATCAATATGATCAATAAACTTGTTGCAGTTGTTTGGCACATTGAGTCTGGCATTCATTCCTCGTCAAAAGAGGGGGAACCAGGGCCTAGAGCCACTATTTATACTTTTCCAGACTCAGTCTCGATTGGCTGGAAGGCTGTGCCAATACCCAATCTTGGCGGCTAGCTCCACCGGACGAGAATGGACGTCTCAGGTAGGTACAACATCTCATTCTGGCTGCCCAAGAATAAGCCCTGCAGACCAATTCCATGAAAGCAAGAATTCAACATGTCAGTAACAATAGCAAATGTCGCTTATGCAATAAGAAAGATGAAATAGTGGATCACTTTGTCAGTGGCTGCAGCAAAATCTTACAAACTGATTATCTAGGTCATGACTAAGTTGCCAAAAACATACATTGGAAGCTTTGCCAGAAGTTTGGGTTCAAATGCAGAAAAAATTATTGGGAAAACCAGATTGACAAAGTTCTTGAAAATGAACAGGTCAAGATCACGTAGGACTTTCGAATCCAAATGACCAGTCATCTGGACCACAACACACCTGACATAACTATTGTGGAAAAGAAAAGTCTGATTCATTGATATTGCAATACCAGGTGATGCACAAATTGAAGAGAAACAACTAGAAAAAATAACAAAATACCGAAATCTGCAAATTAAAGTTAAGTGATTGTGGAGCAGAAATCAATGTTGTACCAATAGTATTAGGAGCCTTTGGAGCAATACCCAAAGGGTTGCCTAGGTGCATGGAAATTTTGAACTTATCAGGCCTGAATATTCTGATTTTCCAAAAAACCAAGGAGTTTCCTTGGAACTCCTATATACTCAGATATTACTTTAACAACTCTTAGGTCCTTGGTTAGGACTTGAACTGTTAAGGTTTTACCAGTTCCAGACTGTGAATATAATTCTTAAATAATAATAATTTTACATGGCAGGGTTTATCTAAAACATTTCAGATTCACACTTTAATCTCCATGGTGTTTGTCTTTTTTATGAGTTTTATTTTGCAGAATAGTGAGCCAAGGTATAAAAACTATGTTAATGCTTTTGATCAGAGCTGCTCAGTTCATTGGAAATCCAATGTGTGTGTTGTATGCATGTTAACAAATTTATGTTGTTCCTTCAAACTTATTTGGTTGGATTAAGTAAACCAAATTTTGGCCACAACAATGCTTTGAAGACAACTTAGTAATTGTAGATGATGCCAAATTTGTCAATTTGTCTGTAACAGCAGTTTAGCAATATGACTCGTGCCAGTTTTTAAGTACAATTGTAGGTGTTATTTAAGTCCTTCAGAAATCAGTGTTACCTGTGAGCAATCTTCTCCCATTTGAAGGAAACAATTAGCAATTTAGGGAATGGAGCAGTTGGCTATTGGTGGCTAGAATAGCTCATACTTTGAGGTTGGAATGATATCCACATTATAAACCTAATGTGGATATTAAGCTTGCTAAAACATATTTTGTCAGTGCATTTAGGATTTAAAGTATTGCTACATATACTTGCTGTATTTATTTATTTTTGTAGACTATGAAATTATTTTAGGCTTTGTTTTATGGTTGTCATTGTTAAGAGAATTGAGTAATGGGTTAATCCTGATGATATAACAGATTATGTTTGAATATAACCATTCTAGAGTATCTTGATGGGTGTTCTAAAATGCTATAAACTTGGTATCAAAAATGCTATAATCCAGGTTCAAGATTACACTGAGATAAGGAAGCTTAGGTAGCTTTTGTCATGAAAATAAAATATACGATGATTACAAGTAAGTTGCCTTGACCTCCTTA
This sequence comes from Diadophis punctatus similis, assembly GCA_023053685.1. Lineage (NCBI taxonomy): Eukaryota > Metazoa > Chordata > Lepidosauria > Squamata > Dipsadidae > Diadophis > Diadophis punctatus. Next base: position 4,185,703 of record JALIGW010000009.1, read on the forward strand.
TGAAAAGGTGGGAACTACATATAGCAAAGGAAATGTATAAATAAGGAAATCTGCATTTTAATTACTGTGTACACAGGTATTGATTTGTGGATGCTCATCATCTTCAAATTTCGGAACTAATGATAATGACTATGGTCATAAATATACAAACAAAGAAACAAAATGAAGAAATAAAAACCAGGGACTAAGAAGTATAAGAGCATATGTATTATATATGTAACCATAGAATTAACACTTGATATACAATATTTAATGCAATATTTTACATTGTTATTAATATAAAATTTCTAGCAGATTAACAATAACAATCCACTGTATGTTGAAGACTACACCCAATTATCTATTACATTGATACAAAGCTGATTAGTGTATAGATTATTGTTTTGTTTTTGTAATTTCATAGTTTAGATCTAAGTGAAATGACCGCCCCAGAGTTACCCACCAATATTCTGGTTTGAGGACTAACAAGTCTTCTGATTTCTAGCATACTGCCTTTATCAATACAGCAAAGTGGCTGGATGTGTGGGCAAGTTGGCTGCAATATCTGTCACTCCACTGATCGCCAGGGTTGATTGGCTGAACTGTCTGGCTAGGTGGGTTTGCTCTTCCTCCATCACGACTTTATGTGAGTCTCTCCTGAAGCTGCACACTCAGATTGGAATATATCAAACTTTGGTCAAAGATATACAATAACTACACTCCTCTGCTAGAACCTTCAAATAAGCTCAAGCAAACTGACCATTCTCTGTCTCTCTGTTTCTAACTTAGAAGCTTTCCCCCCCCAAGGGGTAGAATGTTCTAGATAAGTTTCTAAGTGCTAAAAAGAAACATTGATGAAATGCTTTTTGAATACAGAAAACATTTACATTTTTAAAATATGTAATGGTTGAGATCTTCCATCTATTGGATGACTTAAAGAAAAAAAAATTCTTCAATTTTACATAATCAACTTAATTACAGTCCTATAATATCTCAAATAGTTGGCCTATAATTCAAAATAACACTATTAACAACAATAAGTCTTCTAAAACAAAATTAAGAAGAGAAAGAACCTATTATTTTCCTAATGCATAATCTCATTTGTCCCTAATGCAGTTTAGCATTCTATTATATATGTTGATTAATAATCTTTTGAAGCTTTTAATAAAAAAAACATGGAAAATCTCATGTCAGGTATTTATTGTAACAAGTAGTATGATTCTGAGCATCAACTCTCAAACTCAATATTTTTCTTTTATCAGATGGCAGTGAAATAATGTAGTTCTAGTTTTTCATAAAATATATTCCAACATTCCAACATTTGCAGATTTCTATTTACAAACAGAGTTTGGGAAGAAAGTAATCTGATATTGACTAAAGGAATCTCACTATTCTCTTTCTTCTCCCACAACTTCTCCTCCTTCTTTGACTACATAAAAAACTTTCTTCTGACTTGTTTTAAAAGTAAACAAAAATTCCTGCAGATAGTATTTCTTAGTGCATCCTTCACTTCTTTATTTCTCAGACTGTATATAAATGGATTGATGAGAGGAGACAGAACTGTGTATGAGAGAGAGAGAAATTTTTGAATGTCCCTTCTAATTGCAGTCTTTGGTGTCATATATACAATAATTAGAGATCCATAGAAAACAAAAACTACAATCAAGTGAGAGGAACATGTAGAAAAAGCCTTTTGCTTCCCAGTAGTAGAGGGAATACTTAAGATGGCAACAATAATATAAATGTAAGATGTAAGTGTCAGAAGAAAAGGAGGAAATGTGAATATGGAGGCCACCAGGAAGCTCAACATTTGCACCATGCTAATATCACTGCAGGAGAGTCTTAGAATAGGAAAATATTCACAGAAGTAATGATCAATCTCATTGGAGCTACAGAAGTTTAAGTGCAGCATTAAAACAAGGAGAACAGTCAAAGCCACAAATCCATTGATCCAAGAGACAGCTACTAGTTGGATACTTGTCCAGCTTTTCATGATTGTTGCATAATGCAATGGTTTACATATTGCTAAATATCTATCATAAGACATCACACAGAGTAAATAACATTCTGCACATACTAAAGAACCAACAAAATACATTTGTGTGAAACAGTTGTCGAAGGAAATTGTTCTGTCTCCAGTCAACAGAGCTGAAATCATCTTTGGAAATATACTGGAACTGTAGCAAGCCTCCAGAAAAGACAGGTTCCCCAGAAAAAAATACATAGGGCTTTTAAGATGTGGATCCAAGACAATCAACAGAAGAACAAGAATGTTTCCCATTATGGTCACAATGTAAATCATTAAAAAGGTCAGGAAGAAAAGCACTTGTAATTCAGAGAATTCTTGAAACCCCATCAGAATAAATTCTTTTTATTTTGTATGGTTTCTGACCATGATAGATATGGGAACAAATCCCAAAATAATGTGCAATGTAATAAAAAGGAAGATATGTAAATCTACGTACAAGAAGATAACATTTAGCTAAATTAATGCCCTAGTCAAAACAAGATGCTTATAAGTAGATAATTTTACTTTGATCTTAAATATTTTCTATTTAAAGATAAAATTATTTGATGTCAAGACCGAACACATTTTTTAATTAAGCCTTGTTCGAAGTATCTGTTTTTTAAATGTCTCAATGTGTTCTTATCTCAAATCTATGCAAATCTTAATTAAAAATAAACAAGTAAGCAAACAAAATTGGAACAATAGTAAATAAAAATTACAAATTAAAATGAAATAAGAAATAGTTGTCTTTCCTGTTAGATTATTCTATAAAATACCTTTTTGTGTTTTAAACCATTGTTCTTAAATATCAACATGTATGGTGGACTACTTTAAGAGACTAGTGTTATAAACATTACTTTGTGAAAGTTTTCCCTGTATTCTAATATTCCCCTAACAGCTTGCATGACAATTACATCTGCGTGATCATGGGAAAACAAAACAAATATGTGTCTCTAGAGTTGTTGGCCTTAAAGAGAAGATTAACAAATAAAAAGAAGGTTCCATGGATATAAAAGATATTATTTTATTTTATTTATTTATTCATCAAATTTAGGTATTATCATCTCACTCTGAGACTTGTGCATGGCCAATACTGCTGTCTGAATATGAGTGAAACTGGAGATGCAACTGGGAGGGATAGCCAATTGGTTCCATTGCTGTAAAAAGAGTTCAGCCATTGGCCTCCTCACTTTGACAGGTCTTCATATCTCAGTGAATCAGTGCAGAACTGATGCAGGGAAAAGTACATGAAGATAGAGAGAGAGAGAGAGAGAGAGAGAGAGAGAGAGAGAGAGAGAGAGAGAGAGAGAGAGAGAGAGAGAGAGAGAGAGAGAGAGAGAGAGAGAGAGAGAGAGAGAGAGAGAGAAGGGGGTTTCTGAGACCAAGATCTGGATTTTTTTAGTACATACTATAAGGTAGCATTGGATATCAAAGATTTCAACTAAACATTTGCAGCCAGAGATAATAAATGATATCTTAGAACACTGCAGCCTCTCTACTTTTCTCGTCCTCTGGAATACCATTTCCCTGAGGTTCATTTTACCCCGACCCTGCTGCTTTTTAGAAAATCTTTAAAAATATGGCCTTTTTAATAGGTCATAGGTTAGGGAGATTTGTCATATTACTGCATTAAAATATTCTTTCTTGTTTTTTTCTTTATATGTACATACAGTGTGTGTGTGTGTGTGTGTGTGTGTGTGTGTGTGTGTGTGTGTGTGTGTGTGTGTGTAGAAGTAATTTCTTAAATTATTATTTTTATTACTATCACCAGAAGTTTATTTTTGGCAAGTTAATTATTCATTCATATTTTTCTTGTGAAACAGAATCTTAATCCTTAATTAGGGTTCAATATTTGAATGTGGTCAAACTAACAAGTTGTTGTGGCCTATTTCATATGTCTGTATTTTAAACATACTAGAAAATATTACTTGGAGGGTTTATTTATTAGTTATACATCTATTTTCCTTTCAAGAGCTATATGTAAGGTACATATTTCTACCTTTTTTCACTCTTCAATAACCACATTATTGCATTCTTTGACAATGTGTCTAAATTAGCGGACCAGCAAAATGCTCTGGACATAATTTACTTGAATGTCAGCAAGGAATTTATTTATTTATTTGATAACATAGATAATATGATAATTTGATAGCATAGACTATAATCCACTACTTTTATAAAATGGAAAAATATAAATTAGGCAGCATTGCCACAAGACAGAGTAGTAACTGGCTGACTAACCACATTCAACATGTAATCCTTAATGGAATTGCATCTACATAGAAGGAAGTATGCAATGGGGTACCCCAAGGCTCTGTCTTAGGCCCAGTACTATTCAATATCTTCATCATATCTTCTGATTTAGATGAGGGGATAGAAGGGGAACTCATCAAATTTGCAGATGACACCGAATTCATAGGGAATGGTTAATACTCCAGAATATATGTTTAGGGATCTCGACAGACTTGAACAGTGGACCCTATCTATCTAGTATTATTAATGAGTTCCTTAGTGCTTAGCTTTATATAATTATGAAGCTTCCAAGATCCAACATCATGTGGAACCACCCACAAATGTTTAAAACACTTAACATGATCAATTTTATTCTCTGTAACTGTCCACATTTTTAAAATATTTTTTAAGCAAAGACCACTATTGTAGTTTTTTGGTAGTTAATCACCAAACCTTATTCTTTGCAGTTGTTAACAAAATGATTAACTAAGGCCAACTGAAATTTATCAGTTAATAGTAATGTCCTCAGCATATTAGAGAACTGGTACACTGAAGTGGATACAAATTAAATCAGTGAGATGACTTGTTAGGGAATTTAGGTAAAAGGTAAATAACATGAAGCCCAAAGTACAATTTTGTCCATCTCTTTTCTGACAGATTAGCACCTGTCAGGTTACTTCTCATATTACTTTCAATACAAACATTAAATGAGGGGGGGGGGATGAATGTCTATGCTAGTGTTTTTCAATTTTCACCAGTTCAGTTTTCTCTGGAAAGGAAACTAGATGTCTCTGAATGTACCAAGGACAAAAATAATAGCATACTTTGCTTTATGATGAGCCATGGTGGTGCAGTGGTTAGAATGCAGTACTGCAGGCTGACTGCAATTTGGCAGTTCGAATCTCACCAGGCTCAAGGTTGACTCAGCCTTCCATCCTTCCGAGGTCAGTAAAATGAGGACCCAGATTGTTGGGGGCAATATGTTGATGCTGTAAACTGCTTAGAGAGGGCTGTAAAGCACTGTGAAGTGGTATATAAATGCTATTGATATACCTCTCCTTAGTGCTATTGCTATTTATGAGTATATCTTTCAATTTAATGGTATAAAACCAACACATTAACATAGGTAAGAAAATCAGAATGAAAACCTGCTTGTTCATTACTTTATAGAATATATTCCTTCTTTATCCAATTCTGCAATTTACAATCTAGAAGACATGCATACAGCTTACTAATTATGCATAAAAACTAATAAATCTATCAATTAGCCAGATCTCCTCTGTTCACTTGCTTGAAGCTGGGGATAAATATGGATGCACTAATGTGGGATATGTTCTGTTTGATCCATGTATGTGAAGAGAGAAGAAAAAACAAGAGTTCACCAGGCAATATTCAGCTTAATTTTATTTTGTGTGTGTGATCGTTTTTTTATTGACATTGTTTGTGTTTGTAAAACAATATAAGAAGTATTGTAAATCAATTCTAAATACTATAAAACAATCGTAAAATACAATAATTACAAAGTCTTCCTAGTATAGGTACAACAATAATATAAACATTTGGCAGCTGATTTTATGGCTGAATAAAACCCCTACAAAATAAATGTTTTAAGGAAAACGTTAAAGTACTGTCAGGTGAAACTGATATCTTTCACAAAGATCCAAACAATATAATGATTGTTGAAAATAAAAAGCAAAGTGTATAGGGAGAGATCAAAGGTTATACATACCAAAATTTTCAATACTTGACACAAGAGGTGGAAAACAGACAGTAAGATCTGTCAACAAATTACTGAAATAATCCACAAGGGACCTAATTGAAATATTATCTAGCAGCATGGACAAACATTTAATGAATTCTCATATGAAGAAGGCAGAAAGTTCAAAGATTTAAAGTAAGATTCTTAGCAATGTTCTTGCTTTTAATCATTATAATTGTCTTCTGTAAAACCTAAAACATACAAACTTTCTTGATATTTTCTTCATGGCATCCTTCACCTCCTTATTTCTCAGGCTGTAAATGAGAGGATTTGCAACAGGAGGAAGGACTGTATATAACAGAGAAAATATTTTGCTAACCTCACTAAGTGCTTCAGATTTTGGTAACAAATATACAATCATAATGGCTCCATAAAACATAGAAACCACTATCAGATGAGATGAGCAAGTGGAAAAGGCTTTTTTCCTCCCAATAGTGGAAGGGATTCTCAAGATAGTAATTATGATATATATATAGGAAGTCACAGTAAGGACAAAGGGAGGTAGAGTAAATACAAAGGTAAAGATAAAACTTGTAAGTTCTACTAAGTTGGTATCACTACAGGAAAGTTTTATTAATGGAAGAGTGTCACAAAAGTAATGATCAATTTCATTTTGACCACAGAATGTAAGTTGTAGCATTAAACTTAAAAGGATCAAAGCAGCTATAAGACCATTTATCCATGAAAAAGCTGCTAGCTGGATACAAATTCGAGTATTCATACTTGTTGCATAATGCAATGGTTTGCATATTGCTAAATATCGATCATATGACATTACAGACAGGAGATAACATTCAGTAGCCACTAGCAAGCCAAAACAAAAGAATTGCAAAAAACAGCTATTGAATGGAATGGTATTTTCATCAGTCAATAAGCCGACCATCATCTTGGGTAAAATATTTGAAATATAGCAAGTTTCCAGGCATGACAAATTTCCCAGGAAGAAATACATGGGTGTATGAAGATGTTGATCAACAGCAACTAAAATTATAATGAGAATATTCCCAGCCATGGCTACAATATAAAACACTAGGAAAGTAAAGAAAAGAATAGACTGCCATTGTCCAAAGTTTCCAAACCCCAAAATTATGAATTCTGTTATATTCATCTAACTTCTTCAGGCACTTTATTGCATAATTTTTAACAAATGCATGTACAGATCATCTATTGCATCCTGGGAAAAAAAGAGAAATAGGATAAAACAATAGCCAATACATTCCATCTGAAAAGGGGACTCGTAATCAATTCTTTTTCCCCTCATGATCACTTGTCCTTTAACATAAAATCACTGCAATAATGATTTTATGTTAAAGGGCAAGTGAGTATTGCTTTTTGCAATGCAAATACTATTTTATTTTGATTTATTAGAGCTGTAAATATGCTGTATTAGAGCTGTGAATATACTGTATGAATAAAAGGCAAACCATTGTCCTCAATACCACATGAACTTTTTAATCAGGAAACCCATTTTTTAAAAATGATTACATACTTTTCACTGAACGTTGTCAGAAAAAACTTATGAAATACAAAGAGGCTTACCTCTGTGATATAACAAGGGCATCTTTGTGATTCGGAATGACTGTTGCAGCATTTTCTTATTAATGTCCACATTTTTGAACATTTGTCTTTCTGGTGATTGGGAGCTTACAGAATAATAACTTGTGCTCTCTCTGTCTGTCTCTATCTCTCTCAAGAGGACATTAATTATCCCACAGGAGAAAAATAAATCTGGTGCCTATTGCTTCAATTCATCACGTTAATACTGCTGTTCTTCCTGAAAATTTTCCTCTACCTTTCGTAACAAAGTATTTGAAGAAAACTCTGTGTCTATCCCATTTAGTATTAGGCCATAAATCTTGTTTTCATAACTTTTTTTTTATAAACAGAGATATATTTATTTTTCTTTTTTTAAAAAAAATCTATCTGCTATTATCATTATGATCCAAGAAGCATCAGCTTTCTATATTTCCAATTTTTACTTTGGACAAAAATATACTAATATTCATACAATTTAAAAAATGTTAGGGAGGAAAAAGTAAAGCAAATTTGATAGGAAACATTGTACACTCATTGTCTAGCAATTGTGCTCCCATACAGCACCTTTACTTGTCCGGCCATCCGAGGCTAATGCTGTCTGCTTCGCCCTTGGGCCCTGGTGCCGGAGCACTCATGCCCCAGCCCGATAGGATGGACCAGACTAGCTGTGGCATGGATGAAGATGCTGGCCAGGCTGAGGGTCCTCGGACCCTTAAAGTCTCTGGTCGCCACACATCAACCTACAAAATCAGCCATCGAAGTTCGTCCGAGCTTGGACTAAGGAGCTACGATAGCGAAGATAGTGCCCCCGCTGTGGCCGCAGGTCCCGACCCCATGGATTTGGAGGTGATGGAGCCGCTCGCTACAGTTTTAGAGAGTTCTAGGTCTGGAGGTCTCCTCAAGGGATCCACAGGCAGCAAAAGTTCCCCCGAAGCCGTCCCATCACACCCTCTGCTCTCTTATGCGGAGAGCCGCCAAGATCACAAACACTGGGAACAAGAGGAGAATGAAGAGGCTGAGACCTGGGCCGTGGCCACATCCACGGATGGTCGCTTTTTGAAGTTTGACATCGATATTGGCTGCGGCTCCTTCAAGACTGTTTACAAAGGGCTAGACATGGAGACCACTGTCGAAGTGGCTTGGTGCGAGCTGCAGACATGGAAATTGTCCAAAATGGCAAGGCAGAGCTTCAGTGAGGAGGTAGAGATGGTGAAGGGACTGCAACACCCTAACATTGTCCGTTTCTATGACTCATGGAAGTCTTCCATCAAAGTACAAGTCTGCATTGTGCTGGTGACCAAACACATGACCTCAGGAACACTCAAAATGCAACTGAATTTTCACAGCTAGACTCTCTAGGAGAAAAGAAGATTGAGCCGAGGTGGCACAGCAGTTAGAGTGCAATACTGCAGGCTACTTTAGCTGACTGTGATCAGCAGTTCAGCTGTTCAAATCTCACCAGCTCAGGGTTGACTCAGCCTTCCATCCTTCCGGGGTAGGTAAAATGAGGACCCAGATTGTTGGGGGCAATATAAATATACATTGCTTAATGGTGTAAACCGCTTAGAGAGTGCTTGCACTATGAGGCGGTATATAAGGCTCACTAATAAATAAATAAATAAATAAATAAATAAATAAATAAATAAATAAATAAATAAATAAATAAATAAATAAATAAATAAATAAATAAATAAATAAATAAATAAATAAATAAATAAATAAATAAATAAATAAATAAATAAATAAATAAATAAATAAATAGCATCCAGTGGCACTATATCTGTTGAAATCAGAACCAGCAGGGACCATATAATCAATGGTGTTCAGTACAGAGACAACACTGCTTATACTTAAATAATAATTGGCAGAACTGAGATAGAGGCACTGCATCTTTTCTTATGTATCTTGAACTCTTAGCAACTTTCATAACTATCAACCATTATACCCTTCTAGATCAGTGGCCTCTTTGGGAATGAGAGACACTGCAGTTCATTGATTTGCCCTCTTGCCTTAACAGTTAATCCCAGTGGAGAAGGAGCGTGGCCAACGTCGCAGTGGTACGGAGTCCCCTGCGCTCTGTGAGGAATCACGAATCCCAGCTGTTTGGAGACCTGGAACCAATTGGAACCAGGTCAGATCTGCCCTGGAGGGGCAGTGGAAATTTCTGAACTTTGTGAATTGTGAACTAGACAATATGGAGGCGTGTGATTATGAAGAATTGGCTGGGATCTTAAAATATATCTATGACAATTTAAAAAACTGTCTTTTGGAAATTAGAGGTGGAAAGAAAACAGAAAATAAGCTGGATTATAAACACTTAGAATTAACAATGGTGGGAAGTGAAAATGAAGAAAATGAAGAACAAGAAGACTACAAAGATGAAAAGAGAACTGAAGAGAAAAAACAGATTGATGATTACACTGGGATTTACAGTGACAAGAAAAATGAAAAGGAAATTGAAAATAAAAGACAATCTGATGATTATATTGGGATTTATAGTGATTACACTGGAATATACAGTGATAAGAAAAAAGCAAGAGGGGAATATTGGTATCAGAGAAAGCAATTTAATAATGAGGGGGGTAACAGTGAGAAGAGACTAAGAGGAATTGAGAGTAGACCTACACAAATAATATATTCAAAAGAAAGAAAATGAGTTTGGGAAAAATAAGTTATTGGTACAAAAATAAAAGAAAGAAAAAGGAAAAGCTAAGAGAATGGGATTGGAAGGGAAACATTTATAAGAATGGAATATTTGAGAGATTAAAAGTGAATGGATGATTGATGGTGGAATGTCATAGAATATTTTTAGAATTATTTTATTATACCTAATTACGTTAACAATATTAGTTGTGTATCAGTTTGTATAATTTATCAGTATAATTATTTAGTTAAAGGGTTTTTAATAGGTTAATAATTTTACATTAGATTGGTATATGATGGATTGAATTAAATTAAATTTTGAATTAATTGAATTAAATATTGATGTTGACAGGGAATAAAGAGTAAAGAAAAGAATGGAAATAAATCAGTAGGTCAATTGTTGGAAGGATATATAATTTGAACAATTATTACCCTTTTTTATAAGATTTGTTTTATATAAGATTTGTATAACTTATAAAACTGATTTAATATTGAAAGGATTCAGATGATTATTGACATTGTTGGAATGATATAAGATCTGTACAATTAATACTTTTAAAGGTCTTTATATAAGATTATATAATCTATAAATTGGATTTTTTTTATTATGGGGAACTTAGAATGTTATTAACCAATGGATGGAATAGTAATGACAAGGATGGTATTTGTTTAAATATAGAGAATGAGTTAAAATAAAAAAAATTGAGTAAGAAAGCTGGAAGGGAGATATGAAAGGGGAAAAGAAATTAGAAATCTGGGGCATCTAGAAATGATAGAACTAAAAAAAAGATGAGTAAACATATAAATTGAGGAGAGGGAGGAATAAGACCTAAAATCAAGAGGTATAAGTGATAATGAATATTCTTGGAAGTTAAGCTATAGCGATTTATTTGGAAGAAAGTTGAAAATTAGAGGTGGTAGACCCAGGTGACAAAAATAGGAGGAAGGAGGCAGCATTAGAACAATAGTAGATATACCAGGAAGAACATATTAAATATATAAATATAGATAAAGGGAAAGAAATAAGTTTAAGAAATAGCTCCAATGTTGGAATGAAGTTAGGGTTTCTGAATTGCTAGTCTGCTAACCATATGGATTATGATTAGATGTTCTCAGGGAAGGATAAGAAGGAGAAAGATGAAGTAGAAAGGAAGGGGAGAGGGAGAGGAGGGAAGTAGGAAAGTGGTAGAGAGGGAGAAAGAAGGTAGAGGGGAGAGAGGGAGATAGAGGGAGGGGAGTAGTATGAAATATAGAAGGAAAGCAGACTGGAGATAAAAGTATAAAAGGAAGAAACTAAGAATATATGTTCATGATATTTTGGATAGAAATATATAACTATGGATGTTTTGATAATATGGTATATGTATGGATGTTTGTGTAAGTTTGGTGAAAAAATAAAAAAAAACTATAAAAAAAACAGTTAATCCCAGTGAGAAGGGGAAAGATCATGCTTATTGCCCCTCTTTTGGATGCTTCAAGGATTGATTCTTCTCAACAGGAATACTCTTTAGACATGTGCAATACTACAATACTACTAATTAAAAAAGAAAATCATTCTTTTTTAATGAAACTGAATGCTGTAATTGATGTTAATGTAACTGCATGTGGCTGGCTAAATCACTGGCTAAATTACTTGATCCTTTAAATTAGTCAGTGTTACAAACCAACAAACAAGCAAACACTATTTGAAAGATTTATTTGTTTATTTTCTCTTTGGTATTCTATTGTACATTCATGAGTGCTATGCAGGTTCCATAATGCTCCTCATTCCTATTTTCCTCATATCAATCATCATGCAGGTATATTTATTTTTGAATAAATGTATGGTGTTTCATCAACCACCCACTTACTTTTAAAAACCTTCTTCATGTATATATAGAATTTGAATAAGACATACAAATACAAAAAAATGCCTTGCAATATTGCAATGCAAAGAATGTGATGCATAATGTACATTCCATCCTAGATCATTCCACACTTCCATAGTTAGATCATTCTCAGAGGCTCTGCTTTGAGTATCCTTCTACATTAAGATGGGATGAATGTGTACTCGATAAAGAACTTGGATATTTGGGCACTAAGTAAAAATCTTATACAAGTAGGCCTGATGGAGTTTCAAAAGCATAGTATTGTGATTTTAATGTATAAATGTATTTTTTTTAAAAAAACTTGAAATACTATCAAACCTTTCCTAGATGTAGCATTTTTAATATCCTAAATGGAGCTTGGCTTGTACAGTATCAGTCTACCAATATTATTTCTTAGGGCCTCTTTGACCTCCTTATTTCTTAGACTATATATAAATGGGTTTGCTAGTGGAGGCAAAGCTATGTATAAAAAAGAAGAAAATTTTGGCACATCTGCTTTTTCAGTTATTGGCAGCATGTAAGTAATCATGAGAGATCCATAGAAAATAGAAACCACAACCAGATGTGAAGAGCAGGTGGAAAAGGCTTTCTGCCTTCCAGTGACAGAGGGGATTTTTAAGACAGCGTCTATAATATATACATAGGATAAGAGTGTTAAGAGAAAAGGAGGAAGTGTGAAGACGGCAGCTACAATATAACTCATAATTTCCAATAACCAAGTTGCACTACAGGAAATGCTTAGAAGGGCAAAATAGTCACAGAAATAATGGTTTATTTCATTAGATCTGCAAAACGTTAATTGCTGTAACATCAGAATGAGCAATATTGAAAATACAGCAAATCCATTGATCCAAGACGAAGCTGTTAAATAAATACAAGTCTGAGAATTCATGGTTGTCAAATAATGCAGTGGTTTACAGATTGCTAGATATCTGTCGTAAGACATCACACATAGTAAGCAGCATTCTGTAGCTACCAAAGAACTACACAGATACCACTGCATAAAACAGTTGCTGAAAGAAATGGTTCCATTTCCAGTTAGGAGAGCTGAAAGCATCCTTGGGAATATATTGGAACTATAACAAATTTCAAGAAAAGAAAGGCTTCCTAGGAAGAAATACATAGGCACTTTAAGATGCTCATCGAATATGACTAGCATAACAATGACAAAGTTTCCAATCATGGTTACAATGTAAATTGCTAGAAAACTCAGAAAAAGAAATGTTTGAAATTCATAGAATTCGTGAAATCCAAGCAGAATGAATTCATCTATCTTTGTCTGATTCGCCAGCATCGTGGCAACTAGGAAATCCATGTCCTATTTAGAAAAAGAAAAGAAAGAAAATGCACAAGCTAAAGATATTGTCATAGTCATATTCAAGCTATCTTTTTTCTTAGTTTGTTCTTATTTTGACTGACACACTTTAATTTTTTTTCTATACTTGATGCAGAATCTATAATAATAGGATTGACAAAGATAGCTGGAAGATGTTATGTCTCTGTATTTCATTTGTTTATACTCAAAATATTTATGTTTATATACAATGTACATTTTGCTTTTCCTGACAATTGTATTTATATGGATTGACCAGTTATTCATGATGTTCCATGATGCAAAATATGGAACTAATCAAAGACCCTATTTTTGTCATATTATTTTGAAGGATAGAATGTGAATCTATAAATTAATCTAATGTAAATAAAAACAGTTTAGTGTCCTTTCAGCTAGTACTGTTCTGAATCCAATTAAGTGCATAAATATTTTTTTTACTGTATTTTAAAAAGAAGCATACATATCATAACATTATCATAACAACATAAAAACTTTTCTGGATGAAAATTCTTGTTTATACACTTCTTAAAACATTTCTGCTTTCTGCTTTCTATAGAGCTATCTTATCTTACAATCAGACATTCACAATTGCATACACAAATATATTAAACAGAAGACGATATTTCTTTTTGACTCTCAAAAAAACATTAAAAACTACATGGTATACAAAATAATAAGCCAATAGTAATTATTTATAATTAACTGTAGGATAAAATAGGCACTCAGTGGCAAAGCTGGCTCATAAATTATCCAATGCTCACAATATAATAATGAATAGATTTTTGGTTCTCTGTATTATATTCTAATAGTAATATATCAGAATATCAAAAGTATAATTACTTAAACTAAAACAAAAATATTATTTTATATTTGTTGGACACCTGGAATGGTATATGGAAATAACCTAAGGAGATAGGAGGAAGAGCTGCAGACTAGACAACCATCATGCAAAACATTGTCCTAAGCAATATTCTTTTTAATGTAACCTTATATTAAGGGTTCAGCTAGTATTCATGGTTATGCTTCAACTGGACTACCTTGAAAGTTTAAGATCAAGGTTGCAAGTTTGAAAGTATTCCTCCTCTACTTTCATTTTGCTCTCTGGAACATGAGGGAAGGCCCCTTCTGGAATGCTTCTCTTTGCATTTTCAAACTGATATATCTTTTGCATGAATGTTGCCTAATCTTCCTCTTGTCTTCCAAGGCCATTCCCACATACCATTACAAGCACCTATGCAGCTGTCTTTATTTAAATATTTATTGCGCCAAATTAATCTGCTAATCTTAAAATGACACTAATGATACTTGCGGTTGTTGCTGAAATAACTGAACATTGCTAGCTATATATTTGGAAACATATTCCACAGAATATGTTTGAAAGACCAGTTATTTAATTATTTCCAAATAACAAACAAAATTTATATAATGATAGTTACCATTCTGTTGATGCTTGGTAATCTCTGTTGAAGTATTTCATGGTGAAAAACTCCTTCCTCTTATCTTATTCAGAATAAATATGTACTACCTGATGTTAATATATAAAGATGTGAACCAATCTACCTTTTGTTTTCACTAGTTTGTTTTTGTTTTAATTTAAAATAATTTCTTCTGGGCTTTTTGTTTTTATTTTTTGATGCAGAAGAATTTACTACTAATAAGAAATGTTGTTTATCTAGATATGATAAAATTTAACCTAAAGTATAAAATAGTGATACTTGAATAGTATTACTATCCAAGAATGTTGGTTTTTATTAAGGAGAAGATAGATATGGAGCCAACAGAGATCTATTTTGAAAACAAACAAGTATGAACTGAATGGGAAACAAAACATAGTTTAATATGAAAAGGGAAATATTACATCATTGTGCATTCTCAAAGCCCTAATGGGAAAATCCCTCAGGCATTTTGCATATCTAAGACCTCTGTATCCTTAGAAAAATTAATTGATATATTTGGCCAGAATATCTGAAAAATAGCTTTTTTTGCTGCATATGAAGCCAACAGTTCATAAATGTGAGTGATAAAGAGATGAAAGATAAATAAAACTTCAAAATATATGGCTGTTACAGCCTATTCATTTTATTGGCTAATTAGTTATATCCAGAACTCCTAGCCTGCCAACTAAGGGCGATAAAACAAATAAACAAACTACAGTGATGTAATTAAAGCACCATGCATCAGCATTGTTAAAAGCAGAAATATAAATTGATGAAAAATAAACAATTTGCCCCTAAAATGTTTTTAAAAGTTGATGAGAGAACTATAAAAAAATGGCATTCCATCTTTTTGAGAGAGTGGTAATCACACAATATGACCTGCTATTTAGGAAAGAAGAAGTAATTGTCATTCACATTTTTTAAAATCCCTGAAATGGGTGTTTTGTTTTATCCCAACAATAAAGACAGGGTAGATCCTGAATGTGTTGTTAGGCAAGCAATCTGTTTCTTTTCAGAGTATTATAAATAACAAATATATATTTTAACTGCATTGTGACATCCTTCCAGGATTTTCACAAAAACTAAATATAAACATGATGAATTTTGCTTCCCCACCCCCATGGTAGGAGATTTATGATTGGAAGCTAATGTACTGTTCATTCTTTCTTCTTGAAAGAGATAATGAAAGGTTGTATGTCTGTGGATGAATGCAGTAGCAATAACAACAAAAATGCGATGAAACTGTGAAAACTTGACAGAGTTAATATTTACAGTACAGAAACTGCCTTGATCGCTCTGATGGATGATCTCTGGCGGGCCCGGGATGGGGGGAACTCCTCCATCCTGGTGCTACTTGACCTCTCAGCAGCTTTCGATACCATCGATCATGGAATCCTTCTGCATCGGCTCGGCGAGTTGGGAGTGGGAGGCACCGTTTTGCGGTGGTTCTCCTCTTATCTTGCTGACAGGATGCAGTCGGTGCTGGCAGGAGGGCAGAGATCGTCCCCTAGGCCCCTATCATGTGGGGTGCCTCAAGGGTCGGTTTCTCGCCCATCCTGTTTAACATCTACATGAAACTGTTGGGTGAGATCATTCGCAGACATGGGGTGTGTTTCCATCAGTACGCCGATGACACCCAGTTGTACATCACCACCCCGTCTGACTTCAGGGAGGCAGTTGATGTAATGTGCTGGTGCCTGGACGACGTTAAGATCTGGATGGGGAGGAACAGACTCAGACTTAATCCCGGCAAGACTGAGTGGCTGTGGATATTGCCTCCTAAGGACCATGACAACTGTCCCTCCTTGGTCTTCGAGGGAGTGAAACTGACTCCCTCAGACCAGGCCCGCAACTTGGGGGTCCTCCTAGATCCACAGCTAAAATTGGACCATCATCTTTCTGCTGTGGCTAGGGGGGCCTTTGCACAGGTTCGCCTAGTGCACCAGCTGCGGCCATATTTGGAGAAGGAGGCTCTACTCACGGTCACTCATGCCCTTGTCACCTCATGTTTGGACTACTGCAATGCGCTCTACATGGGGCTACCCTTGAAGAGTATCCGGAGACTTCAGTTGGTGCAAAATGTGGCTGCGCATGCTGTGGTGGGTGTGCCAAGGTACACCCACGTGACACCGATACTCCGCCAGCTGCGGGTTGCCCATTGGTCTCCGGGTCCAATTCAAGGTGTTGATCACCATCTTTAAAGCCCTTCATGGCTTGGGACCAGGATATCTTCGGGACCACATTCTGCTTCATACTTCCCTTCGACCGGTTAGGGCCCACAGAGTTGGCCTCCTCCAGGTCCCATTGGCCAAGCAATGCCGGCTGGTGGGCCCTAGGGGGAGAACCTTCTCTGTGGCCGGCCCCGCGCTCTGGAACCAACTTCCCCCAGAGACCCGAACCATCCCCACTCTGCTGGCCTTCCGAAAAGCCGTTAAGACATGGCTTTTCCTGCAGGCGGGGGGTAGAGCTGAATCCACTCGAGCTCACCCCCCAAGTATGTATGTTTGTTGAATGGATGTTGTTGTTTTTATATTGTGTTTTTAAATTTTGTATTGTTTTTAATTAATATTTAATTGGTTATTCTTGTATTCTTTCTCTGTTGTACGCCGCCCTGAGTCCTTCAGGAGTTGGGCGGCATATAAGAATACCAAAATAAATAAATAAATAAATAAATAAATAAATAAATAAATAAATAAATAAATAAATAAATAAATAAATAAATAAATAAATAAATAAATAAATAAATAAATAAATAAATAAATAAATAAAGTCTAAAGGATTCACTCACCCTGCTATTCTCCATAGTGGGTGGAGCTAGCCGCCAAGAATTGGGTTTGGCACAGCCTTCTAGCCAATCAGGACTGAGTCTGGAAAAAGTATAAATAGAGGTTCTAGGGCCTACTTCCCCCTCTTTTGACTCAGTCCGAGCCAAGGACTAGTGCCTTTCACTTCAAAACATCTGAACAAACTCTATGTTAGATAAGAATTACTCTCATCAGAGGCAAAATAGATCTTTTCCCTGGAACTCTGACATTATAAAAAGGAAACCGCAGTTTTAAAATACTAAAGTAGAAAATATTTATTTCGGTACAAAATAATGAATCACATCTTGGCTATAAAACAGGTCTTGCTCCTTACAGAAGCTGAAAAAGAAGGAAGGAACAAAGAAAGGAATGTACACATGCGTACTAGGAACATATTAATCACGTGCTCAGGAATAAACCATTATATTTGATAGGGATGCATCTCCCCTGCATATACATGTAACAGGCAATATAAAATCACTGCCTGACACTCTACCTATTGATTCATCTGGAATTCTAAAATTGTAAGTTCCCTGAATGAGCCCCCCAAGTACCATCACTCTCTAACTTGGGAGTTGGCAGCCAGGCCCTTGGGCCGGCTGCTGCTCGCTCCTCCAGCCGAAGGCCCAATTGAGAGATTCTAAATTCCATCTATTTCTACCAATTAATATTGCATAGGCTGGCTGTGGAGGGAGTGGGAACAGTCCCTAATTTGACCACCTGGGACAACAGTGACCTCTTCACTGTTCATAATTGGGCTCTGCACGAGGCTGGCAAGCAATTTGCCGATTATCATTGGATGGCCATGTGAGGAAAAAATTCACTCACTGCCTCGTGACAGATTTGCACAGGCCTTTGGGCACGATTGACATAATACAAATTTTTTGATTACTGTCATCTGCCCTCAGAGACAAATCGGCTTCTCTCTTTACCTCTGAAGTGCAAATAAGTGGTCCAACGTTAGTGCCCCAATCCCAAGGGGCCAATACAAGCCGATCAAGCTGAAGCGAGCCACGAAGCCTGCTGCCGAGCCGAATCTGTTTTCTTTGCCATCAGCTGTGCAGTGCGAGCGGCGGAAGCAGCCTTATCTCCACCTGATCTCTCCTGCCATTCCGTGGTGATTGCATCGCCGAAGAGCTCGCTGCTGCCTGATTTGCCTGCTCGCCGGTGAAGCCCCTCTGTTAAACCGCTTGAGGTGAGCACAGGGGGCTCTGCTCTTATCAGCTGGTGCCTGCCTGATTATTCTGGGTAAAATCCCCCAACGCCACCTGTTGCGTCTCTAGGGGACCCTGGGCAAATTGATTGAGCATTTTGAGACATTGTGAGGGGAAATAACAGGGCCCAGACTATTTGACTTACCTCCTCAGTTGCTGAATTGCCACAGTCTTTCCCTCACACAAGATCGCCCACCATTTTTATTGAGCCTCGTGGGTGGCCGTCATTTTGGAAAAGGCATAGACACACCCACTAACAATCTCTGGGTTTTTTTGTCTCTATCTCTTACTCCTCCTCCCAAGTAAATATGACTGATAGAGCTACTAAGCCAAAGGCAAAAGCCAAGTCCCATAGAACTACAACCTAAGACAGGAGCCCAGCCAGGGTTAACCCTTCCTCCCCTGCAAGGGATCGATCCCCACTCAGGCCTCAATCCCAGATCAGACTGTGAGGTCACACCACAAGGCTAAGATCTCTGCCAAGCAGCCTGCCCAGTCTATCTCAGGGGCTCACCACCGGGTACAGGGGCCTTCTCCGTCTTCTTCCCAAAGCTGTAGTCAGCACCCTCCACGTATATCTGACACGGTGTCCCTGGACAACGTTAACCCATGTCTAGCTGAACCTGATGTCTGGGGCCCAATGCCAGCTGCACAGGGGACTAATCAGAACCGAAGATACAAGGGAGCCGGGGGGAATCCCCTCCAATCTAGGGAGGTGCAAGACTGCATGAATGAAGTGATCAGACGTGGGGTGGAGGCTGGGATCAGAGCTATGGCAAGTTTCTCCTCTATCGAGGCAGGAAGACCATCCTCCTCTGACAGGGCACAATACTATTCTGACCGCCCCCCCCTATCCAGACTTAGAAAGGGAGACAGAAGGATACAATGCCGTCCATTCCCCCTCCCCTCAGCAGCTCGAGAAGCCTCAAACGTGTGAAAATGCCTAGAATCATCATCGGGTTTCGTGGCTTCTCGGACTGCTGAAGGAAGGGGAATGGAGATAGCTCCTGCCGCCCATTCTTTCAGTGTCTCATGCGCTCCCTCAGCCATCCTCCTCTGCTTGGACTCACTGTGGGGTAGGAAGGCAATGCATGCGCAGTGCCGGAAGCTCGGTTTCTGGGCATGCGCAGAAGAAAATTTTTTTAAAAATTTAATTTTTTTTTTAAAATGACGGCGTCCGGGCACCGGCAACCGACCGCACCGGTACTGTGATGTCACCAGAGGGCCGCTACTGGTGCTATAAAGTGGACTGCCCCTGTAGGAACCCACCACTGCTTTCGGCTCCGCCTCTTGCCGCCGCCTCCCTCACTTGCTGGACTGGCTCGCCTGCTCTGGGCTGCCTTCAGCAGAGTTTTAAAACACGCTTCTGCCTGCATGGAGGCAGGGATCAATGCTCGCTCCCTCTTCCTCGCGGGCAGAAGTGCATTTTAAATTGCCGTAGGCAGAGCCAAGAGGAGCTGAGCTAGTCTGCTGCAAAAAGAGCAGCTCCCGGCATGTCCCCCCTTTCCCCCAGAAGTTGTTGGGGGGCTTATTTTGGGGGGGTGGCTTATTTCAACGCATGTCCCCAAAAGCCCTGTGGGGCTTATTTTTGGGACATGTCTTATTTTCGGGGAAACACAGTAGTTTGAATCTGATTTTGAATCAGGAATTTTCAATCTGAAAAAAGATAATGTGGGTTCATGTAAGCCCACAATGTGAAGCTTTTAGCTGGGAGGGGGGCAATATGTACAGTTTGTCTTAATTTGAGAAACTCTGCAAAACTATCTAAATGAAAAAAGAGATTTATGTTGTAGAACTCTCAAAACATAATTTATTTATTATTTATTTATTTATTTATTAGTTGCATTTGTATGCTGCCCACTCCACAGAGACTCTGGGCAGCTCACAACAGTAAAAATTCATATGCAACAACAAATATAAACAGCATTAAAAACAATAGATATTAAAACATTTAAAAACATTAAAAACCACAATTTAAAAACCCATACAATAAATCATTCAGAGGGCCAAGAATGGTTGGTGTTGTATTAAAATCATTGGCCCCAGGCCTGTCGACAAAGCCATGTTTTTACTGCTTTTCTGAAGGCTGGCAGGGTGGGAATAATGCGGATCTCGGGGGGTAGTGTATTGCAGAGAGCTGGTACTGCCACAGAGAAAGCCCTCATTCGTGGACCCGCCAGCTGACATTGTTTGGCTGACGGGACCACCAAAAGACCAACTCTGTGGGCTCTAATCGGTCTTAGGGAGGTATGTTGGAGAAGGCGGTCTCGGAGGTAAACTGGTCCTAAGTCAATATATATATATAATGATATACATTAATTACCAAGGATAATTTATATTAGGAAAAACTGCTCTCCAGAGGTGGTATTGCAGGTTTTGACCAGTTCTGGAGATCCGGTAGCGGAAATTTTGAATAGTTCGGAGAACCAGTAAATATCATCTCTGACTGGCCCCGCCCCCATCTATTCTCTGCCTCCCGAGTCCCAGCTGATCGGGAAGAAATGGGGATTTTGCAGTAACCTTCCCCTGGAGTGGGGAGGGAATGGAGATTTTACAGTATCTTTCCCCTGCCATGCTCACCAAGCCACTCCTACCAAGCCACCAGTAGTAAAAAACCAGTAGTAAAAAAAACCAGTAGTAAAAAAAATTGAATCCTACCACTGCTGCTCTCCAAATACATTTATGATGCAAAATAGAAATAAAGTATATTAGGAGGAATACAGATAAAACAAATGTAACCTCTTATGTAAATATGCACAAATATATTATTAAACCTATGCAGGAATGGAGAAGCATTATTTAAAAATAATCATGAACAAAGACAAATTGCAACTGATTAGTTTCTCTAGACTACAGGGAGATTCCCATTGTGTCAATGTGGTAACCATATTTAGTCAAGGTGGGAACCGTGATTTTAAATTTCTACTGGGATGTTACAGTATAGAGATGGATACTGTTAAGCCCATTGCCATATAGAGCCTTCCAGGACCTCATATGCAGTTCCCTTACACTTCAAGTGTATGCTATCCCAAACCAGACAGAGTTTTTTCTCTGTATATACAGTCATATGCAGGAAGAATGTTCTCCCTGCAAGAGAGAATGTTCTCCCTGCAAGAAGTTTGGACTGTCTCAGGAACTATTAATACAGTTCTACACAGGAAGTATTGAATCACTCATTTGTACTTCTATAACTGTCTGGTTTGGTACAGAAATTAAACAGTTACAGACTCCAACAGATAGTTAGGACTGCAGAAGAATTAATTGCAACAAGTCTGCCTTCCATAAAAGACCTGCATATTTCATGAGTCAGAAGGAGGGCTGAGAAAATACCACAGACCCTTCATATCCTAGACATAATCTGTTTCAACTCCTCCCTTTGGGATGCTGTTATAGGGCTTTACATGCCAAAACAACCGGACACAGGGACATTTTTTCCCACATGCTATCACTTTGCTGAACATCTAATCCACACATACAGTCTTATGTCTAAGTAGATTCTTCCATGTTGTATGGATGTATTATTATTAATAACCTTTTCATCTTCTCTATTACCCCCTATTATTGGTATCATTATTATGATTATTACTATTCAGTTGCTTTGCATGTTCAATGAGAGGTTCTGCACTGGAGACAAATTCCTTGTGCATCTAATCACAATTGGCCAAATAAAGTATTTTCTCTTCTCTTCTCTTCTCTTCTCCCGTTCGTCCCGCCCCGCCCCACCACGCCCTGCCCCGCCCCGTCCCGTCCCATTCCGTTCTGTTCTATTCTGTCAAGCTTAAAAACCTTGAAAAAAGAAGGTTATGTGATATGTCCTTTTATTATATCTTTATTATATTAATTAGCTTTGGGGACTTTACATTGCACAAGCTTTCTAATGTTATTTCTCAGTGCCCCTTTGACTTCTTTGTTCCTTAGGCTGTATATGAAAGGATTGGTGAGAGGGGGCACAACTGTGTATAACAGAGAGAAAATTTTTTCCATTTCTCTATTGACATCATTCTTTGGTAGCATATACACAATCATAAGTGAACCATAAAAAATGGAAACCACAACCAAGTGAGAGGAACAGGTAGAAAAAGCCTTCTGTCTTCCAGTGGTAGAAGGAATTTTCAATACATCAGCTATGATATATATGTAAGAGATCAGAGTTAGGAGAAAAGGTGGAAGTGTGAATAGGACAGCCACAATAAAACCAATAATTTCTATCAAGCTAGTGTCAGTGCAAGAGAGATTAAGAACTGAGAAGTAGTCACAAAAATAGTGATCCATTTCATTTGAGCTACAGAAGGTTAGTTGTAACATGAGATGAAATAATATCACAATAGTTATAAATCCATTGATCCAAGATGCAGCAACTAATTGGATACAAGTTTGGGCTTGCATAATTGTTGCATAGTGCAGTGGTTTACAGATAGCTAGATATCGGTCATAAGACATTGCACAGAGTAAGCAACATTCTGTAGCCTCTAAGGAACCAAAGAGATACCACTGTGTGAAGCAGCTGCTAAATGAAATCATGTTGTTTCCAGTAAGAAGAGAAAAAAGCAATCTTGGAAATATATTGGAGCTGTAGAAAACCTCCAAGAAGGAGAGGTTCCCCAGGAAGAAGTACATGGGTGTATGAAGGTGATGATCAAA
The DNA here is from genome assembly GCA_023053685.1 of Diadophis punctatus similis. Lineage (NCBI taxonomy): Eukaryota > Metazoa > Chordata > Lepidosauria > Squamata > Dipsadidae > Diadophis > Diadophis punctatus. The sequence goes on from JALIGW010000009.1 coordinate 4,209,156, forward strand.
GATAACTAGTGCCACAATGAGAGTGTTTCCAGTTACAGATACTGCATAAATTACTAGGAAGATCAGGAAAATAAGTGTCTGTGCGTTACTGTATTCCCCAAATCCCAGAAGGACAAATTCTGCAATTTTTGTTTGATTTCTGATCATCATGGAAATAAGATGATATTATTCTGTTTTAAAAAAAGAAATACAAAATTAGGGATGTTATCATAGATAAGCTGTTTCTTTTCCCCCCAGACAGCTCCCAGTTTATACACATTAAATTAAACACATTGGAACAAGATACAGAATTCTGTGAATAGAAATAGGAAACCTGTCAAACAACCTTTCCTATCCCTATGCTGAGAGAGTACATTTAACATTGGAATGGCCATGTGTCCCACCAACAGTTTAATTATGTATTTGATTTCTTGTACAGAAAGTTAAAATAAACTACCGCTATTGTGGGAGTTACTATAATGCTATAATATTCACAATGTATGAAATAATTCACTCTTGAACAGATAATCAAATTTACCTTCAAAATCATCCTGAAAAACAGAAGATATCTTGTCTGAGATAGTAAGTTATCAGTTTATTGCTAAAAGAATGGTTCAGCTCTATGACTTTGGGAACTGCTTTATAGGGTTGAGACAGACTGACTGGAAAAAGATTATCCAGCTCATTGGTGTGTTTAAAGAATTTTGGATCCTTGCTCCTAGTCTAACACCATAATGACTAGACCATACTAGTTTTTACATTAAAAAAGATTCATTTTTGATAAGCATTTAAATATATGTTAATATCTTTTTATTTATTTATAATAGTTTAGATTTATAAAGCCACTTAATCACATTTTTTAAAAAAATCTTAATTTCTTATTAGTATTCAAGACTGCTTTCAGAAAAGAACTTCAACACCATTTTATCCATCTCACAAAGACATGCATCAATATACTGTACATATCTTTTATCTTACACTTTTAAATTCTTTTATTTACAATGCAAATTAGATAAGAGCATCCTGTATATTCAGAGTTAATGGAAGATGACAGATTACAATAAATCTTCTGACTAGTTCAATGTTTTTAGCTATTACACATTTTCAAACCACCAGATGTTCCTTTCTCCCTCCCTCCCCCCCTCTCTCTTTCCCCCCTCTCCTCCCTCTCTTCTCCTCTCAAAAGTACTTTTTTCAAAAGGTATCTGGACTATCTATTCTTCCATCCCCATCACAACTGTTGAAGCTTCTTCAATGAGAAGTGAAATGTTTGTTCTTTTTCCTCAAGGAAAAAAAAGTCCAGTTTTTTTTAAAAAAACTTTGAGACTCTCCCTCTATAGCATCTATCTCTTCCTTCACTGAATGGAAATGTTGCATGTAGATGAAATTTTATATTTTTCCCATCTTTCCTTAAAAAGTTGTTCAAGCAATAATATTACTTTTCCACTTTTATAATACAGACTTACTTAAGGTATTTTTTTAATCTGTCAAAAACACATTAGGAAGAAATAGTTATATAACGAGGAGTAAAAAGCCATTTGCACAACCTAAAAGTTCTTACCTTTCTGTAGCTTAATAAATGTCTCTCTCTGTGTGTATTTTCTTTTTCACAGACAGAAGAAAATATTATAGATTCTTCAAGACAATGCAAATTATTTCTTTCTTAGTGACAAAAAGTTATGTCACACTGCATTGTACACAAATGTGTAAGAACATTGATATTCAGCACAGAACACATTTTTTACTTTACATTCAATAGATTGACTACCATGGTCCAGGAAGAGTGCTTCTTCTACCATTTCCCCCACCTTCTGGAATATCCTCCCTCAATAGAATAGGAACTTTTGTGACATGAATGTGGTATTCTTACGTATTCTTACTGACTACATAGGTAGATTTTCTCTATGACTATGTCCCCAACTGATCCTTCCAATCTTCCAACCCTACACCCAGTCAATACATCCACCTTGATATATTCTTGTTTTTCCTTCCACTTTTAACCAGCATTAATGTATTCTCTAGAGAAGCCTTGCATAATGTATGTAAAGTAGCTTGGTCATTTGAGCCTCAAAGGAAAATTGAAAATTTGGTTTGGAGATGTGTTGGTTTGTTTTATTGGCTGTCCATGGTATTATCAGGAGTTTTCTTCAGTAGCAAATTTCAGAAGGATCAACACTCTTTCTGTCCCACTTCTTCAAAGTCCAGCTTTTGCCCCAATCATAAGGACCATATCTTTCTTGCATGTTCTCGTAATTTCAAATTGAACTTAATCATAAATATCATCAACCACCTCTTCCTATGCACAAGTGTGATTAAAGCAAATTTTAGATAATCATTTTAAAGGGAAACCTAATTGATATTATCTCATAATTGATGACATTGTAGCCAAATACTTTTTTTCTAGATATAAGAACCACTTCTTTTGTTTTGTTTTGTTTGACTTCTTTGCTTTTCATTTTCCAAATGGTAAATAAATATCAATTATTCCATTACTGGAAACAGCAATTTCCTTTCTGGACTAATTAATTCATTCCAATGTTTTCTCATCAAGTTTTAAAATTTTAATTTCCAGCAACTGTCAAGATTTCTCAGTATGTTTATTTGGAGGTTCAGTTGTGTTTATTTTCAGCTCAAGGTTTATGTCATAATTTTAAACCACTCCCATTCACCTCAACCTATAGAATTTAAAAATTAAAACCAAAAATTAAAATTAATCACACAGATTAATAGAGGTCCATATCTCAATTACACCCAAAGTACTGAGCTCCACAGAATGTATGCTGAGAAAGATTTTAATGCTTCAATATTTGTTGGAGATTTTCCCTTGAGATCTCCTATTATACATATTTTTAGTAGAACATTAGAATAGAAAACAGAATAGAATAGAATAGAATAGAATAGAATAGAATAGAATAGAATAGAATAGAATAGAATAGAATAGAATAGAATTCTTTATTGGCCAAGTGTGATTGGAGATACAAAGAATTTGTCTTTGGTGTATATGCTCTCAGTGTACATAAGGAGAATAAAATACATTCATCAAGAATAAAAAGATACAACACTTAATGATAGTCAAGGTTACTAATAAGCTATCAAATCGTACTAGGAAACAAATAAAAACAATATAAATTGAAAGATACAAGCAACATGGTTATAGTAATAAGTGGGAAGAGATAGATACTAATAAGGAAGAGAATAATAATAGTAATAGTCTTAGTAAATTATTTGACAGTGTTGTGGGAATTAGTTGTTAAGCAGAGTGATAGCTTCTAAATATCTAGGGAATCTCCCTAATTTGTCAGATAAATCATGTTCCATGTGAGATGCCATCCATTAGTTACTTAATAACTTGTATACTAAGTTCAAAGGAGGAAAGGCTGGACTTTCAATGAAGATACAATAAAGACAAAGGACCTGCAACATTCAGAGTTCTGGATCTATTTTTCATCATTAAAGTTACAATATATTAACATATGATGAAAGTAGAAATTTCTGCTACAGAAACATTGCAAGTAAGATTTATGCTTATGTACTAATTATTTCAATAAATTCAGAAAGAAAGAAAAACTTGCAAATCAATAACGTTAGATGGGTTTAACGTTAGCCCCTATCATTTTATCATTAATATATATGATTTGCATGCTCTTCATTGTTGAAACACATTTAAGTGATTATCATAATAACAAAAGTAACTTACTTTTCCAACAAAATATTTCATATTAGGATAAATAATGAGCTAAATATTGATTGAAATTTGAATTATTAAATACCTGTAAGTTATCTTTTTTTGTTTTGCCTTTCTTTTCTCCTTCCCTTTTTGTTTTTGCTACTGGTTCTTGAATATTCTTAAAACTCTAGGATTCAAGCACTATTTTTATTAGGTAAATATACCATTTTTGAAATAACAAAAGAATGGAAGTTGGCTGGATTCAGAATTGATGTAGCTATTATTTTTCTTCCTTGCAGGGATGAAAGGGTCAGCCCATCTTTCCTAAATGTTAATAAATACTGATCAATGTTCTAATTGTTTTGCAAAGATGATTATCTGATTTGTTGGAAAGTAGTTTGTATGATGATTCTATCTATTTTACAATTATGCATACTATCAAAATTGATTTGTTTGATCATCTTGCAACAGGGGTAGCAAGGAATAGAAAACTAGCAGCTCAGTATATGCTAAACTGCCATGAATATTCCATGAATATTAACAAAAAGGTGATCTTGAAAGTAAAAATCCTGAAAGTAAAAAAAAAAAGTTTGAGAGAACAGAATTGTGCTTACTAGATCATAACCAACATAATAATCAGAGTCATAACCATTTTAAAACTCAATTATAATTATTGTATCAATTATAGAACATTAAATGATTAAAATTTCAACTCTGATTGTACTTCAATATGACTATAATCATAACCATCTCCCAAAGAGATAATTTTAATAGGAACTTCATGGCCCTAAATCAGCAGTGTTTATATTGTGATTTAGAAAGATTTACCAGCTAAGCATGGCTCATCAAATTACTAAACCATTGTCTTTATTTTCTCAGAGCAAAGGTAATTAAAGTAATAATTCAGGCTATGATATGAAATTTGGAGATATGTTCTGTGTATGAGATACAACAAAAGATTCAGGCTGTACCCATGTTTGCTTTCAGGGAATACCTGGGAGATAGATGAGACCAGAAAGTCAACAAATATTGCAGAAAAAGAGAATTACAAGACAAATTCTGAACTGCAATGAAATGAAATGTATGGCTATGTCTATCTTAGACACCAGAAATTAAACCTCACTCAGATATGTCTCTTTTAATTTCTAATTATTCAGAATGAAAAAAGTGCATTGACATAATTGTTTCCTACTACAATACCACATCAGTCATTTACCTTAATAGACTCACGGAAAATAAGATTAAGAATGGATGAGGAACAAAGAGAAAACCAAACTCATGTGACTATATTTATTCTCCTGGGATTCCAAAATTTGGAACATCTGTGGATCCTTCCATTTCTGGCATTCCTCTTTACCTATATTTTCACAATGACAGGGAATCTTTTCATTTTTCTTCTTGTTGTAATTGACCAGCATCTTCACACACCCATGTACTTCTTCCTTTGTAACTTGGCATGCCTAGAGATCTGCTACAGCTCAACTCTTAGTCCCCTACTGTTGGCTACACTTTTGATGAATGGAAAGGCAATTTCATTCAGCAACTGCTTTCTGCAATTGTTTTTTTTCGGCTATTGTTTGGGGACAGAATGTTATTTGCTTTCTTGTATGTCTTATGACAGGTACTTAGCCATATGTAAACCACTGCATTATGCAACAGTTATGAATTCCAGGAAATGTGTACAGTTAGCAGCAGTATCTTGGACAAATGGCTTCATAGGCATTTCTGTAATAATGACTGCAATGCTGCAGTTAAACTACTGTGGTCCTAATGAAATTGATCATTACTTTTGTGATTCTGTGCCACTTAAAGAACTTTCTTGCAGCGACACATATTTGATTGAACATATAAATTTAATCTTGTTATTTATTTACACTATGCCTCCATTTCTAATAACCTTGACATCCTATATATATATTATAACAGCCATCCTAAGAATTCCGTCCACTACTGGCAAGAAAAAGGCCTTCTCTACCTGTTCTTCCCACCTCACTGTTGTTTCTATTTATTATGGCTCTTTAATAACAGTGTATCTTTTGCCACCATCCTCTTCAATGAATAAAATTTGTTCTCTTTTGTACACAATTCTTCCACCATTGGTAAACCCTTTTATATATAGCCTGAGAAACAAAGATGTAAAGAAAGCTTTGAGAAGAGTAAAAAATAAAGTAGCAATTTTCAATCTAATCCAAAATATGTTGAGAGGTCTGGTTAATGTTAAAAACAAATGAAATAAAGGGAGAAAGGAAGAAAGGAAATTGGGGAGAAGAAGAGAAACAGAGACATGAGGGGGGTGGAAATAATCCTCTTTTCATGTGAATAAAAATGTTTTTTGAAAAAGACTTTTTTCACTTCTTTTGGGAGGGGAGGCAAGAAATTTTAAACCACATGTCTATGTCTATACATGCATGTACATCAGAGGTGGGATCCTACCTCTGATTGCCGGTGCAGTTAATTGCTGACCGCGGCAGAGCCGAAGGTGCTGCTCGAGCCTGCTCCTGTTCGCGGAGCGGGAGCATTCCCCGGGCGCTTTCCCTGCCCGCATGGAAGCCGCCCATGGCGTTCTTTTGCCCTACGCGCATGGCCCCATGCGCAGAGGGCAAAAGAACGCCATGGGCGGCTTTCATGCGGGCGGGGAAAGCGCCCGGGGAATGCTCCCGCTCTGCGAACGGGAGCAGGCTCGAGCAGCGTCTTCGGCTCTGCCGCGAAGTCAGCAATTAACCGCACCGGCAAGCAGAGGTAGGATCCCACCTCTGATGTACATGCTTTAAGTAAGCAAAACTTATTTTAGGACATACAGTGAACTTTCTGAACATCTCAAAATGTGATTTGAACAAACCATCAATTTTCAGAATTGGCTTTGATAATAGAATTGGAACTTTTGCTCAACTTTCTCTGGTCTTGCCCTTGAGGGAAGAAATGGAGTTTACATCATACCAAACTTTTAGTACAATTGTATTATTAATAATTCTATGATTTCACTATTAACAGCCCTGTTTATAGAAGAATGAACTCACAATGCAGATTGAGCAGGCATTTCCCTTTTCTTCCTGAGCTCCAGATCTTTGGTGCTGCCTGGATACAAAGTTTAAAACAGCCTGCTTTCATTTTAATTGTGGATCCCTTAAAATGGACAGAAATCAAATCTGTGGGTAGATGTGGCAAGAAATGAGTTGAGCTAGAAAACCAGTAAAGTAGGGAGAAAATCTTCAATACAAAGCAGCAAGCAATTCAATGGAAGGCCCTGGAGGGTGGAAGAAACTGCAAATATTAGAACTGCAAGACCCATGAAAGATGGAGATAAAAAAACAGGATGAGGAAAAAATCTGGACCAGAATCTGCAAAAACAAGCCAGATGCAGAATTTCCAAAACCAATTCCAGGAAGACAGGAATGTGAATGCTAAAGTGATTGTCCCATTTGCAAGTCTACAGAGAAATGAAAATGATTTTCAAGTGCAAAAGAGCTGAGTTTGGCTTTAAGAGCTGAAAGCCTGGGGAAATACCTAAGACTCAAAGAACTAGGAAATAGTTAAGATAAGAAAACATATTGCTACAAACATAGTTATATCAATATAAACATAGAGATCAACCTGTACAGATTAAATTATAAAGGTAAAGGTTTCCCTGTCCAGTTGTGTCTGACTCTACAGTGTGGTGCTCATCTCTATTTCTTAGATGAGGGAGCCAGTGTTGTCTATGGTCATGTAGCCAGCATGAATATATACCAAAGGACATGGAATGCTGTTAACTTCCCACCAAAGTGGTACCTATTTATCTACTCACATTTACCTGCTTTTGAACTGCTAGGTGAGCAGGAGCTGGGGAAAGAAATGGGAGCTCATTCCATTGTTGGCACTTTAGTCTCAAACACGGGTTGTCAGCTTTCCAGCTGACAAGCTCAGCGTCTTTAACTGCTGAACCATCATGCCCCCTAAATTATTAAAAGAATAGATGTAAATTTATACAAATGAAAGGTTCTACGGTAGGATAGGTGGGAAATACTTCAGCAGGAAAATAGAAACAATAATAGAATTAGCATTAAGATGACAAGATTAATTTTTGCATAAAAATGGCCTTTGTGGGAGGAAAAAAACACAAATTAAAGTATTTGTCTTGATGATCTGTGCCTAATTAAAATTAAAAAAAATATAACACTGTTGTATTCCTATTATTAGTTGGTATATATATTTATATAGCATTTAATTGTAAGCAATTTTGAGAATTAGATTTTGATTATACATGCATTACCCTTGAGGTAAGATGGGCTCCCACCTTCCGACTTTCCATAAGGGCTTGAAGACCTGACTCGGCCAGGTGGCTTGGGGCCCCAATGGGGAAGCTTCATATTGGTCGATGAATTAAGAGACAATCCCACGCCCCCTGTGCATCCTGCTGTTTCCCTCCCATTTTTTAATTGTAATTTTATCTTTGACTGCAATTCAGTTTTTATTGTTTTAGAAATACAGGTAGTTATCTTTTATTATGCTTTAAATGCTTTAAGCTGCTCAGTAACTTCTATATGAGATGGACAGCAAATCAAATAAAGCAAAGATTCGCCTAGTTGTTCACATTGTGCTTTGTTTATAAACTTTAACGTGTCCTACTAAACAAGATTATAATATCTATGGATTTTTGTATACTTCATTAGAATATAAATTGATATTATAATGCTGATGATAATTTATCTTTCAGCATCACTTGATTTTGGTTTTGATGCATTTTATTGATGTCTTTGGACTAATTGTGGATATCTGCTAACTGATCTAAGTCAGAATTGATTTCTTAAGTTAAAAATGGTTTATGCATATTTTTATATGTATCCTGAATACTTTAGTTTTTTAGATACTTTTACTTCAAATAATGAATAATTGCAATGAGTAGTGAAGTAAATAAGTTTTATTGTAATCTTAGATCATTACAATATTATACAGCATAAAATGAAAAATAAAATAAAATAAAAAATTTATTTGATGCAAATAGAACAAAATAAATGAGAAACTAGAGATGCTTATTTTATCTAAATATTTCAATATATTTGTCAGTATTGAAGTAGGGAGGCTAACATACGTATATGTGTTTTTGTCTTTTGTCTTTTTTTTCCTAATGTTTTGTCTATCTTTGTTTTTGTACAATTTCTTTTATTTTTTATTTTTTGCATTTGTATTTTAACCTTAATTTTCCAAATTTTTTTTTAAAAATATTCAAGAATGATTGAATTGCAAGATGCATTACATACATTTCATCATCTGGAAAATCAGAATTTAAACCATTCTAAAAATATTATTTGCATTGGGTTATGCAGATTTCATCCATGTCTTGTGGAATGGAAAATGTGTATGAATGGGATTTGCTTAGAATACACAAGAAAGCCGTAATAGCACCATGGATAAATATGATAACATGATTGAAAACAAAGCAGATCAAGGAACTGAAGAGGAAAAATTTGTTGCAGCTTTATATAAAGAAATAAAAAATTGTTCCCCAATCCATTCATTTTTAATGGTTGATTGATCTGATCTAAATCAATTTACATTTACGTTTATTCATAGTTCTGTTTTCTTCAATTTCAAATTAAGCTGCAGACATCTTCTGAGGTTCATGAGGAAACCAGGATGCTATTAAGCAATTAATCATATAATACAACGCCAAGCTTTATAGCTGCAAGGTGTTGGTCTAATTTTAGCTGTGGATCTAGGAGGACTCCCAAATTGCGAACCCGTTCTGAGGGAGTTAATTTTTCTCCCTCAAGAACAAAGGAGGGACAGTCAATATAGTCCTTCAGAGGCAATATCCAAAGCCACTCAGTCTTGTTGGGGTTGAGTCTGAGTCTGTTCCTCCCCATCCAGGTCCTAATGTCGTCCAGGCACTGGCACATCACATCTACCACCTCCCTGAATTTTGACGGGGTGGTGATGTACAGCTGGGTGTCATCAGCGTACTGTTGGAAACTCACCCCATGTCTACGGATGATCTCCCCCAGCGGTTTCATGTAAATGTTAAACAGGATGGGTGAGAGGACTGAACCCTGAGGCACCCCATAAGTCAGGGGCCTAGGAGACGACCTCTGCCCACCTGCTAACACCGACTGCATCCTGTCAGCGAGATAAGAGGAGAACCACCGCAGAACGATGCCTTCCACTCCCAACTCGCCGAGACGATGCAGAAGGATACCATGGTCGATGGTATCGAAAGCTGCTGAGAGGTCAAGTAGCACCAGGATGGAGGAATTACGACCCTACCTGGAGAGGGAGGCCTTACTCACAGTCACTCACGCCCTTATCACCTCATGGCTGGACTACTGTAATGAGCTCTACATGGGGGCTACCCTCAAAGAGTATCTGGAGACTGCAATTGGTGCAAAATGCAGCTGCGTGAGCTGTGGTGGGTGTTCCTAGATACACCCACGTAACACCTATTCTCTGCTAGCTGCATTGGTTGCCCATTAGTCTCCAGATGCAATTTAAGGTGTTGGTTTTGACCTTTAAAGCTCAGGGCCAGATTACCTCCGGGACCGCATCCTACTGCATACCTCCCTACGACTGGTTAGGTCCCACAGAGTTGGTCTCCTCCAGGTCCCATCAACCAAGCAATGCCGGTTGGTGGAACCATGGGGGAGAGCTTTCTCTGTGGAAGCTCCGTCTCTCTGGAATCAACTCCCACCAGAGATCTGGACTATCTCTGTTAAGTATTCGGAGCCACCCTACTTGCCTTCTGCAAATCTGTGAAGACATGGCTCTTCCTGCAGGCAGGGTGAAAGAGATCTTATTCCCCCATGGATGACTGGTTTTTAAATTTTTGTAATTTTTGAAATTGTTTTATTGCATTTTTAAATTGTTCTTATCTCTGTTGTACACTGCCCTGAGTCCTACGGGATTGGGCGGCCTATAAGAACTTTTAAATAAATAAATAAATAGTTCTGAATGACTTGTTGAGGGCTCTCAACCCCATTTAATACATCCATTCTTCTGAACAAACTCTGGATGTTGTGAGTGGGGACACTGTTACACCGGTTCTCCTCCTTTGCCTGTCAAAGACTCCAATTGGTAATGTTGCAGTATGAGAGTCCTAGACTAAGTTTCTTAGTAGTTCAGTCTTTCAATTCTTTTTTTAAGCATTTACATGAAATTGCTGGGAGAATACATGGTGAAGATTATTCTCAGTATGTTGATGATTCACAGTTATACATCTCCAACCCTGGTTGACTAAGAAATGTTGTTCAGTTGCTGGCCCAGTAACTTGACTTTTTAAAGATTGGGATGGGTGGAATCAGTCTCATCTCAACCATAGCAAGACAGATGCCTCTGAGCATGCATCTCTCTCTCTTTCTCTTTCTCCCTCCCTCCCTCCCCCCTCTCTCTCCTGCCTATTTGCATATCATCTGAAACATTAATATTTAAAACATTTATATAAACACAAATCTTACAGCAACTCTGAGTACCTCCCAAAACCAAACCATAACTGTTTAATGTGACATTCATTAAACATTCATTTTTATGTTTTCATGTTACTTAAAACATGCACGGCTTAATCTTTCAGATAAGCATATGCTACTAGCAGGATCAACCAGGTTTGATGGTTATGGTTATGGATATTTGACTTCTGGTGGGGTTGCACTCCTCTGACAAAACTTGGGTGCATCTTCCTGGACTCATGTCTTCTGCTCAAGGAACAGCTGTGAAGGATGGGGGCTTTGCACAGATTCATCTTGTACACTAATTTCAGCAAGAGTCTTGTTAATCACACATGATCATTTCCCAGATGGATTGCTGGAACACACAGTTCTGGATGCCTCAGATTTTACACACGTATATGCCGCTGTTGTGTGGACAATTCTGGCTTCCAGTTTCTTTCCAGTTGTGATCCATGATACTGGTTAAACATGCTTCATAATCATGTTTAAAGCCCAGAATGCCGATGGGGTCAGATTATATGCAGGATGGACTATCCCACTAGGCCTTACAGAGTGGCATATTCCAGGCTCTTCCCTTAATGTTGCCATCTAATGGGTAGCATGCCTCCTTAATTGCTGCCTCTGCCCTTTAGAATACCATTTCCTCCATCCAGAAGACCCCTACCATCTTAGACTTCTAAAAAGCTTTGAAAAAGTGGCTTTCCCCACAATCATTGGGGGCTGTGTGAGGCCAGAAATGTTATTTATGGATGTTTGAAAATGCACTGTGGTTTGGAGTGATAGGGTTAATTCTGTTGGTTTATATATTTTTAACTATTAACTATTTTTACTATTTTAATAGCTTTTACTGTTTGTGAGATACCCCCCCCTCCAGAGTTATATTGTATAAGATGGGTGGCAAGATAAAGAAAATAAATAAAACCAAATTACATAGACAAGTTGCATATTCTTTTATGCTGAGATATAGCAATAGCACTTAGACTTACTTCACAGTGTTTTACAGCATTCTTTACATTCTCTTTACAGAGTTGGCATATTGCCCCCAAAAATCTGGGTCCTCATCAAGAGCCATTCAAGATCTTTGATGTGATGCCCTAGTTACAAATCCTTTGGATTAATCAAAGTTTGAACTCTATAATTTACTAATCTATATCAAAGTTCTGCAGCCATTTTCAGGTCAAAGATACATTTGGATTTGGGTGGCATATCATGTAGTATATTCTAGAAATGAAGAGAAGAGAAGAGGGGAAAAGTGAACTTAAAATAATTTAAAAGTTGTAAATTGCCCAGAGTTATTGGATACAAGATGGGTGGCAAATAAAATTCATAAATACATAAACAAGCAAGCAAGCAAACAAATTTAATTTAAAGAAATATTATGCTGGTACATAAGCGCACCAGCGTGCCTACCGTCCCTGTCCTAATGTTCCCTCTTATCAGTACCCATCTTATGTATATAAACAATGTTATATCTATGTATATTACCAATATGTACTTGACAAAAACAAATAAATAAAATAAAAATAAATACACTCCATAGACAATCATGCACCATTTAAGCAAAATCAACAATCACAAATTAATATTCATGTTAACTTGGAAGCTGTAAGAGTTGTCCATCCAACAACTTTCCTGAAACTTTTCTCAGAGCATCTTTGACATCCTTATTTCTCAGGCTGTATATGAGAGGATTGAGTAAAGGTGGCAGGACTGTATACAAGAGAGAAAATATCTTATTGAAATCTCTCACTTCCTCTGTTTTTGATATGAGATACACAATCACAATGGCTCCATAGAAAATAGAGACAACAATCAAGTGAGAGGAGCAAGTAGAAAAAGCTTTTTGTCTGCCTGTGGTAGATGGGATTTTCAGAATGGCAACAATAATATAGATATAGGAGATCAAAGTTGAAACAAAAGGAGGGAAAGTGATGATAAAAACCACAGTGAAAGTAACAAGCTTTACCAGAAATGTGTTGCTGCAGGAGAGTTTCAGCAGTGGGAGAGCCTCACAAAAGAAATGGTCAATTTCATTTTACCCACAGAACTGCAACTCAAGCCCAAATACAGGGTGATGGCTAAAATACTATTGAGCCACGAGCCTGCTGCTAGCTGTATGCAGACCTTGCTATTCATAAGAGTTGCATAATGTAAAGGCTTGCAAACAGCTAAAAAACGGTCATAAGACATCACAGAGAGGAGATAACATTCTGTACAAACCAGGAATGAACCAAAATAAAACTGTGTCATGCACCCTTTTACAGAGATGGTGTTGTCTCCTGTCATAAGAGCAGCTATCATCCTGGGAAGAATGGCTGAACTATATATCATCTCCAAGCAGGCTAAATTTCCCAAAAAGAAGTACATTGGAGTGTGCAAGGATTGATCAAGCACAATTACAATAACAGTAAGGAAATTGGCCACCATAGTTGAAATAAAGATCAGTAAAAACACAAGGAACAGGAGGATCTGCAGATGATGGAGGTCCCCAAATCCCAAAAGTATAAATTCAGTAATTTCAGTTTGATTCCTCTGCAGTGCATTCATTATAACATTTATAATACAATATAGTACAAGGAGAATATTTGAAATAACTGGTATAATATTGCACACATTACTCAGACAATACAACAATAGTATATATGTGTGCTGATCAGTCACTATCATAAACGAGATAGGGTTGCTGGAATTTAGAATTATAGTGTCAATCTCTAAAAATATTTGGAACAGAAATATATGCAGAAGATGAAACTTCCAAAATTTCAAGCCGAAAAATTCTATAGTTATAATTTGTCTCTTGTGTACTATGTTTCTCATAATAAATATCTGAGGTTATGATTTAAACAATTTTAACATGAAGTATATAAATTCTGGCATGCATATACAATTTCATATAGAATCTCTAATTTTAGATTACATGAAATTTTTAGTGCAATTTTCTCAAAACTGGAAGTGCACAGATGAACTCCGTATCAAGTCCTATAATCCTCAACTGGCATGTAGAACAGCTTGATAGGCATCTGTATTCAACTCTCTTGGTAAAACCAAATTTAACTATTTATTTATTTAGTTTGTCAAAACATGTACGAGATAACAGGTATAAATATAAACATGGACATAAACACAGGAAATGGGCATGAATAAATGGGGACAGTAGGACAGGGACGGTAAGCTGGTACACTTATGCACGGCCCTTTCAGACCTCTTAGGAATGGGGTGAGGTCCACAGTAGACAGTTTAAGGTTAAAATTATGGGGGTTTGAGGATGTAACAACAGAGTCAGGTAGTTACCCCAGGCATTGACCACTCTGCGGCTAAAGTCGTATTTTCTGCAATTGAATTTGGAGCGGTATACCTTGAATTTGTATCTATTGTTTGCTCGTCTATTATTGTGGTTGAAGCTGAAGTAGTCATTGACAGGTAGGATGTTGTAGCAGACAATTGTGTGTACTACACTTAGGTCACACCATAGGAGACGTAGTTCTAGGTTGTCCACAATTTCAAGTCTGGTGGCATAAGGTATTCTATTGTTAATATATATTAACTATAATATATAAGATCTATAATAGTCTCCCTTTATTTTCATTTATCAGCAAAAAATGCTACACACACACACACACACACACACATTCTTTTTCAGAGTCTTCAAAATATTACACACATTACAAATACACACACACACATATTCTTTTTCAATCTTCAAAATATTATATATATATATATATATATATATATATATATATATGTATATGTATATGTATATGTATATGTATATGTATATGTATATGTATATGTATATGTATATGTATATGTATATGTATATATGTATATGTACCGTATTTTTCGGAGTATAAGACACACCTTTTTACCCTCAAAAAGAGGGTGGAAATTTGGGTGCGTGTTATACACCGAACGTAGCCCCACCCAGCCACCCCCACCCTTTGGCCTCTGCCAGCCAACAATTTACCTCTTTGCAGGTAAACAGAACAGAAACAGAAGCCTTATAGCACACTAAGAGATTACTTGACTCCCGATCTATAGCTGACAGAGGCTTGCAAGCCACATGGTAAAATGAAACTAACTACGGTGGCTGTAATGAGACAAAATGCTGGGAGATAAACTGGTGGCAATGTTACACTGCTGAAATTGCAAGAAAGTAAGCTACAGCTACTGTAGCCTAGAGGTAGAGCTCTTGCCTCACAGTTAGGAGGTTGTGAGTTCTATCCTAGGTAGAGGCAGATTCTGTTAATATGTTATTTTGTTAAATGTTTGTAGAGTGTTCAAATTATAAGACATATTTTTAAAGACTGCTTTATTATTGTTCTAGACAAAATGAAGAAGCTTTTTAAAATAAATTCTTGCTCTGAAGAGGCCCAGTGCTATTGTATCTTCTTTTAAAGCAGAAAGCCTTCCAGAAAGCCACATCAATTTTAAAGATCTGTAAAAGTAAAATCTGAAATGTCCTGTTTTAGTATTAAGTATTAGTATTAAAATAAGGCAGCTGAATTAAACCCTGACTTAGTCATGTTTGGAGTAGATCTATTTAAATAATTGGAAGGAGTTAGTGTGATTACATTTAAGAAAATTTTCTGGGATTAATATACTATTAATTATATAATTAATATACACCGCCCTGAGTCCCTCGGGAGTAGGGCGGCATAGAAAAACCTAATAATAAATAAATAATAATAAATACATACTGCCATAATGTACGTTTCTCCAATTCTTTGCTATTTCTATGGGTCAAGCACACATGCACAGAAATACACAGCAAACAGTGTATATCATCTGTGCTGTTTGCTGTTTGCTGTTTGGCAAATTGCTGGGAGGCAGAGGCCTTTTTTCCTTGTTTTCCTCCCCCAAAACTAAGGTGCGTCTTATACTTCGGTGCGTCTTATACTCCGAAAAATACAGTGTGTGTGTGTGTGTGTATGTGTGTGTTTGTGTGTGTGTGTGTGTATAATATTTTGAAGACTCTGAAAAAGAATTCCTTATTTAATAAAACACATGTTTTTAGTCACACATATGCTCACAGTTAACTTATTGCAAATATATCTGAATAAAATATGCATATAAAAATAGCAGGGTATTGATCTAGCTGTGCGCTATAAAGCATGAGCAATTTAAGTAAGTATATAGCTTAAATTCTTTCACATCATGAATTGAATCCAGTTGTCTTTTCAAATCTGTAAATCTAGAAACTAGAACTGAATTCATAGAAGTAGACTTTTCCACTCTCTCTTTAAGCTCCTATGTGTTCCTGCCCCCCATGTTGTGCAAAAATCTAAAATATTGTTATTGTTTGCAAAACTTCCCCTTCAGTTATTAGAATTTTAGTTTGTTCTGTTTCCCTTTGGCTTTTTTTTAAAAAAAAAACCATTTCTTTATTATGTAGGAACACATAATGAAATTGTATAATAATATAATATACACATAATTAAAATATGATATTTTCCTGTTTCAGCTCTGCTAGTAATCAGATTCTTTCAGAGCTAATATTTTGTTTTAGAATGTAATAGCAAAGTTATTATATAGACTTATTGAACATTAGGCTTGCATATTTATTTCACTTATGTATTCTAAAAAGTAATACATTCAGAATAGTGTTATCCCTTTAAAGGCAGAAGTGTATTCATATACACGTACATTAATCATTTAGCTCCTTTATCCTGCTTGCTTGCATTATCTTACAGCAATGCATTTAAAAATGCATATTTTTTAAAATAGATCTCTTTAATAAACAAAATGACCCTTAAGAGGATAGAAAAAGTAGTTACTGCTTATACAGGAAACATAAATTATGTGAATAAAAATTAAGATGATAATTTCAGTTAAAATTTATGTAAAATTCAAAAATGGATAATTGTGGATTATATTTGGTGTTGAGTAAATGTAAGTAAACTTATAAATTTACATTTATAATTTACATTTATAATGTAAAAGTAAAGTACATTTATTGACACATGTAAATAAATATCTTAAACAACATAAATGATGCATTTATCTTTTTACAATAATGAGTAATCTTTGATTAAGTTAGAGATAAAGTAAGCAGAATTAACTTCAAGATCCTTGTATTGCTGACTTCATGAGAAAGAAATTGAAACAAATAATAAATCCCATTAATTTACTTAGGTATGTGAATCAAGTCAGTATCAACATTATAACATAGACCATAGGTTTTCCAGCTAAATCAAAATCATAATTCAGAAAGCTTAATGAAAAGTATTATATGATAAATATATACAGATATACATATTAGAATACAATGACTTACTACATCTTATTCATCCAACAATAATTGATCTTCTGTTCTGTTCTCCTTAGCTTATATGCACCAAGACAAATTCCTTGTGTGTCCAATCACACTTGGCAATAAAAATTCTATTCTATTCTATTCTACATGAGAACAGAGGTTTTATTTTAAAAAATGTCCCTTTGGGTATTATTAAAAAAAGTCTCAGGAGATTTTGAGTAATGACTGAAGTGGGAATGCTCAACTCTGTTGAAATTCAAATTACATTTGAAGTAACATGATAGATTGTGGTAACTGCCAAAATCCTCACTCAATATGTCATTTTGTTATTAACATATTCTGTTATTAGATTATTTATTGGAAACAATAGGAGAGAAATTGACTGCATACAGGATTTCTGAAGAGTTCTTGGTACAAAAATAGGATGCCAGATTCAGGGGTGGGTTCTAACTTACCTCGCTGCCAGTTCGCTTCCTCTTGTGCCGCATGCGCAATGCAGAAAATTCACATTTTTTTAAAAAAAAAGCCAAAAACAAGATGGCGTCACATGTGCAATGCCAGAAACTCAGCTTCTGCGCATGCGCAGAAGAAAAATAAAATCAGAACAAAAATCCTCCTCCACAAAAAAAATCCCCCCCCAAAAAATCCAAAAAAAGATGGCAGCATCCACAGACAACACCGACAGAACCAGTTCAGTGATGTCATTGTGACATCACCAGTGGTTTGCTACCAGTTTGGGCGAACCGGTCCAAACAGGAAGGAACCCACCTCTGGCCAGAGTAGATGTATCACTACTCTGATTTATTTAGTATTTTCTCATTTTCATGTTACTAAGATTTAATACCATTGTTCAGAAGGAAAAAATATAAATGGAGTTCATGGTTGCCTCAGAGCTATTGTCAAATGAAGTCTTTGTCATGATTAAATCATTTCTTCACCCAAATGAAATTGCAGTTCAGAATCTTGCAATATCTACTTTTATAGCATAGCTTCCTGCAGACAGAGAACTGGGGAGATGACTAGCAAGTAATAAAAAGGAAACACTGGACTCTTCAGAGGTCTGCTGAAGGTTATTGTCTTCAATCCCTTGAGCTTTCAAGGACAGAGTTTGAAAATAATAATAAATAAATAAAATACCTGTTAGAGTGAGAATAAATCTCACATAGAGGCGATGTTTGATCTTTCTCTCGGAACTCAGACATTTAGAAATAAAGCCAAAGTTAAAGTCTAATAAAATATTTATTTCGGTACAAAAACAATAAATTCTGAATAATTACATTCTTGCTAATTAAATGCGACCGCTCCCGATCAGAGTCAAACCACAAGAAGAAGAATGGAGAATCAGGAATGCACACATGCGCATAAGATCACATCACGTGTCCTGCTTATAATGGAATGTGCCATAATATTAGGATAGGGATGCATCACCCTGCATATACATACAACTGACAATATTCACCACGTGACAATACCTAGCCAAGGAAATAAAGTATTCTGACAGATTATTTTGACAAATTATTCTTACTAATTTTTCCAGCTATGGATATTTAAGTAGTACTTTATTTGTGAAAAATAAGGTACTTAAGTAGTGTCTGCCTTTGTCTGGGCAGTACAATGTTTCAAATTCAGGCAACTCAGAAGAATGGCACAGTTGATTTGCATAGGCTTGATAACCGTAGTTTAATAGTTTATTGGACTTTAATTTTCTCTAACACCACATCCTCATCCTCTTGCTTTTGTTAGAGTAGATCTTATTCTCCCATGTTGCAAATGATCCTTCTCTCCTGAGGTGGCTTTCTTATGAGGAGGCTAAATAAAGATTTATTAATCTTTTCTTGTGTTGTAAAATTAATGCACTACAGAAACTGATTCTTAACTCTTCGTGGAAAAGTTCAAATCTGATAACTAAAGCAATTGCTTACATTTTAAATTGAGAATCCTGACATGTGGGCTCCGATAAAATAAAAGAGATGCTCTCTAGTATGTGTCACTTGTGGACTGGATCCATATTGCACTTGTGCATGATGGATCTGGAGCTGGTCAATGATTCATTGCAGAAAAGAATATCCTGAGAGCAGGAAGTTGGTATATGCCCTGTATTTACAAGACTGTCCCTGGATTAAGTCAATTTTGACAATCTTCAAGAGAGTGGTACCAGAGATGAGTTCTACTTACCTTCCCTACCGGTTCGCATTGCGTCAATAGTGTGCATTTTGCCCCATCACATTGCACAAATAACCCTCTGTGCATGTGCAGAAGCCTATGCGCATGCGCAGAGGGTTCTTTGTAAGCCAATTTAAAGGAGCGGCGACTGCAGAACCAGTCTAGGGGCGTGGCCAGGCAGCCATCGCTGCCGGTTTGGCAAGCGGGGGCAAATTTCCACCACTAGTATAGGCGAACCGGTTCGAACCGGCAGCAACACACCACTGGGTGGTACTGAATGGAGAGGGAAACCTGCAACTAGAAGACTTTCTAGAAGAAATGGATTATCTGAATTCTTTAAATCTGGATCCAGGGTTCAGGCAGAGGATAGAAATGCATTCATACTTTTGCCAAGAATTCAATCACAGGCTAAACCTCTTCTGGTTCCTTTAGGCTTAATAATATTAGTCAAGATATCATTCCTGAATGCCTGCAAAGTTTTTAAAGTGAAATATTCTTTTACAATGATTTACTCTGAAATTTGGTGATTATAGTGGAAGATTTAGAGTTGGTGCTACTCACAAATGGGATATCATAAGAATCAGATGTCTCTTTTTGTTTAATTAACATGTACTTGAAGCACTTGGGAAAGAATATCAATCAGTCCAGAATCCAATATCATCATTATGCTATATACTATATAACCTATTTTTCACATGACTAGATCGCAAAATAGGGCCTTCCATGTGGCTGCCCCAGCTCTCTGGAACCAGTTACCTCCGGAGATTCGGACTGCCCCCACCCTATTGGCCTTCCGAAAAGCAGTAAAGACCTGGCTTTTCCGGCAGACCTGGAGCCGTTGATCTCGCGGTTGTAATCGGTGAGATCCGGCCGTGAAATGATATGCATGGGTTTTAAATTGTTGTAATGTTTAAGATGTTTTTAATGTTTATTCTGTTGTTAAGCTGCCCAGAGTCCTTTGGGAGTTGGGCGGCATATAAATTTAATCTAAATCTAAATCTAGGTCAAACTAGTGATAGAGTAGAAATCTTGTTTCAATACCTGGAGTCTGGATGTGATAAAGTAGTTTGAATATAGTTCTACTTTACCTTCTACTTGAAGGTAAAGTAGAACTATTAGCTAATTGAGATTCTGTAGTTGACTTTTAAGGAAAACTTCCTAAGAGAACAAATCTGTGTTTTTTGCATAGTATTTAATTAATGGATATTGCTAAATGCAAATACTCATGAGGCATTTGCTGGTGTGCTAGTTGTAGTCCTACTTAGAATGTAAAGTCTGTGTAATAGTAATTGAAGGCCACTGGGAACCTACAATTGTATAGTATGTGCCAAATGTAACTCCTAGTAATTTCACAATTTAGGAGATAAGGGAATCAGTATCTTCCTGTATACTGCAGGGGTGTTCAAACTGGCGGCCTGCAGGCTAGATGCATCATGTGCCGGCCATGCCCATCCCAGCTCCACAAAGGGGAAAACATCACGAAACATCATGTGACGGCAACATGATGTGGCGAGTTTGACACCCGTGCTGTACAGCATAACTTCCCTTGGGATATTAAATTAAATAAATCTTGGGCAGCTTGAATCTTTGTTCCAGAGTCAAGTGCTGTGGCAGAAAAAGGATAATCCTTGAGTCACACTTGAAGACACTGTTCAATCAATGGAAACCTAAACATTCCAAAATAATTATATAACAAATGGACAAAAACCAATGAAAGACAAATAGTTCCTTATATAACTATGTCCTATGCAACTTCAATTGCATTTGGAAGTCTGTTGGACTAGATGACTTGCACTACATATCAGACATCAACACAATTGAGAATGTCCAGAGATATTTCACAAGAAGAGTATTACATTCCTCTGCGCAACAGAATACCTTATGAAACCAGACTTGAAATTTTGGGACTTGAAAATTTTGAACTATGCCGCCTTCGATCTGACCTAAGTGTAGCTCACAAAATTATCTGCCACAATGTCCTACCTGTTAACGACTACTTCAGCTTCAACCACAATAATACACACGCTCACAATAGATACAAACTTAATGTAAACCGCACCAGATTTGATTCCAAAAAATTCGACTTCAACAACAGAGTGGTCAATGCCTGGAACACTTTACCTGACTCAGTAGTTTCTTCCCCAAACCCCAAAAACTTCAACCTCAGATTATCTACTATCGACCTCACCCCATCCCTAAGAGGTCGGTAAGGGGCGTGCATAAGCGCACAATTGTGCCTACCATTCCTCTCCAATTGTACCCATATATTCATACCTCTTTTACTCTTATTCATGCTTGTACTATTACATATGTATTCTATCATGGAAAAAAAAGGTCCCTTCCAACTCTGTTAATCTGTTAATACAGCTTGGATAGGAAGTGAGTTACTTAGGCATAATTGTTCAAACTAATGCATTCTGCACAAATTGCAGCAGAAAGACTACTTGTTTTACATTTATTTTGAAACTGTTTCATCATCAATTTTCAATTAAAATTGTAACTTGTAATTATTTTTTTATAAATGTCCATCATATATATTTTTTCTTGAAATTTTATGTACTTCAGTAAAATTTATTCAAACATGTTTCAATTACAGCTGTACTGGAATTTGTAAATGCCATATTTATTTCATAAATATTTCGTCAAAAAATTTGATATAAGCTTTTGTAATAAAAGTTATCTAGAGGAACATATAAATTATCAATTCTATCACCTTATCCATAAAATGTCAAAGCCAGTCATAAAAGGAATAGTGACAAGTCGGAGAGGAAAGACTTGAAAATTTCAGACTGTTGAAAAATTAATATGAACTTTACTCATACTTAAATCACTGAAACATAATATTTAATAAAACAGAATTAGAGTATTATTAAATATTCAGGAAATAATTAGCTGTATTTAATTTACTTTGAAAATTTAATATAATTTAAATTAATTAATAAATATTTAATAATAAATAAATAATAAATATTATATCATTAATAATAAATATTAATAATATTTATTAATAATAAAACCAAATAAAACATTTTCCATAATCCTTCTCTGTTTTTAACACCGTCTGCTTATGGAATACAATATAGCATTCAATCATTCAAAGCCCACATTCAGCTCTCAGCTGAGAAAGATTGTACATTTTGCTTCCTACCATGATAATTTTGAGAAGGACAATATTTTGTACAGTCTCATTTCTATTATTATTCATATAATAATAGAATAATAATAAATCATAATAATAATTACATAAATTCAATTATTTATTTTCTGTTCATTTATCCACAAAAGGAAAGAATCTACTTAGACTTCAGTCTCCAATTTACAAATGGATTTTCAGAATATTTGCCACCATCTTTTTCATGGCTTCTTTGACATCTTTGTTTCTCAAGCTATATATGAGGGGGTTAGCTATGGGTGGAAGGACTGTGTAAAGGACAGAAGCTAGTTTATTGAAGTTTATGGTTTCAGTTTTGGGTATTAGATATACAATTATTAATGCTCCATAGAAAATAGAGACAACAAGCAGATGAGAAGAACAGGTAGCAAAAGTCCTTTGTCTCCCAGTAGTGGTTGAAATTTTCATGATAGTAATAATAATATACGCATAAGATGTCAGTGTCAAAACAAAAGGAGGAAAAGTAAAGATGAATGAAACTATTATTGTGACATTTTTCACAAGGTTGATGTGATTGCAAGAAAGTTTTACAAGCGGGAGGGAATCACAATAAAAGTGATCAATTTCACGTGGACCACAAAATTGTATTTTTAAGACCATACCTAAAAATATAGAGGTAAATATCATGCTATTCAACCAAGAGCCAAGAACTAATTGAACACAAACTCTCATATTCATAATTGTTGGATATTGGAGAGGCTTGCAGACAGCTAAATATCTGTCAAATGACATCACAGAGAGAAGGTAGCACTCTGTACTAACCAGGAATGCAAAGAAATATAGCTGAGTAATACAACCCGAAACAGATATTTTCTTGTCTCCTGTCAGAAGACTAGCTAGAATTCTGGGCAGGATGGTTGAGCTGTAGAAAGTCTCCAAGCAGGACAAATTTCCCAAAAAGAAATTGGGGTATGTAGACGTTGATCATTCACAATAAGAAGAATAACAATAATATTGGCAGCCATGGTCATAATATATATTACCAGAAAAGTTAAAAACAGAAAGATCTGCAGATGATAAAGTTCTCCAAATCCAAGAAGAATAAATTCTGTGATTTCTGTCTGATTTCTCCACATTATGTTTCTTATAAGCTTGTATCCTTACGATTATTTCATATTGATTGTTTCCTGATTGCTTACTTGAACCCTATGACAACCATTCTTGACAAATGTATCTTTTCTTTTATGTACACTGAGAGCATATGCACCAAAGACAAATTCCTTGTGTGTCCAATCACACTTGGCCAATAAAGAATTCTATTCTATTCTATTCTATTCTAATGTTGGTTCCTGAAATATTTTTTAAACATGAGATTGTTTAGTGATATTTATATTTCTAGAAGTATCTGTTAAAGGTTTGCTCAAATTTAAAAAAAGAAATTGGTCTATAAAATTTATTTGAAACTTTCTTTTCAGAATGGCACATGAACATTTGACTGGCAATTTCCTACTCATTCCCAGATAACACATGGGAAACAATGCTATCATTAAGCAGAAATCTATTTCAGAGTAAAGGAATTTGGTTAAAAATTAAAAGATATTTTAAATCAGGGGTGAAATGCTCCCGGTTCAGGTGTGACGGTAGTGCGAGGCTTCGCCCACCCACCCGGATGCTGCCATTTGGGTTATTTTACCCTCTGCGTATGTGTAAAGTATTCTGCGCATGTGCAGAGGGTAAAAGAACCCAAATGACAGTGTCCGGGCGAGTGGGCAAAGTGTCGCGCTACTGTCGCTACTAACTCTCTGACCATTGGCAGGCACGCCCGAACTGGTAGCATTTTACCTCTGTTTTAAATGATTTCAAACATAAATCCAATTTCTTATGCTACTTTGAAATTATTTCACATAAATATATAAATAACTTTTGAAAGAACTAGTGGGAACATATTAAATAAATACATTTCAAGATATAGGATACAAACAACAAAAGAAGATTCTGTTTTTCTCATTCAGTAGCTTTTTTTCCTTCCAAAATTCAATTAGTAGACTAATTAAATTATAAGCACCCTTCATTTTAGCATAGGGTGATCATAGAATGACCCAATGTTGCCTGTTCTCCTTTTTCTCCACAATCTTTATCTCATCCTGGCAAAGAAATGTATCTCCCTTGCCTGTTATTACTGACAGTGTTAATTTTAAATATCTATTTTTAGTACTTGGCCATCATTACAAGATTTATATTTAGTTCATCTGATCATAACCACTTTAAATCACATGAAAGATTTAAGATATTTTTCAACAATTAAATATTTTTGGTAAAGCATTTTAAAACAATGGATGATTTATAGCTAATAATAAAAACATAATTTGTGAGGAGTATAAATGGTGCATATCTGTATCATGGTAAACATATTCACTGATATTACCTATAAGCCAGGAAATAAATTGTACAGTATCTTCCTTTTGCATGAGTGTGAAAGTACTTGGCATAAATCTATTCCTCATTCTTTTGTTTATATCTTATACCATACCAAACAAAACTCTCCCTTTGGGAAGCATTTGACTTCAGTAAAAATAGTTGGCATCACAAGAGACTTATTTTCAAAGAAGGCTATATAGACAATTATTAGCTGTAATCAGTGGAAAAAATTATAAATATGGAGTTGAATGTTGACATACAGAAAATGTCTGAATAAAAGAAAGCCCCAATTCCCCCCCTCAATAATATCAAATACATAATATGCATTTTTGTATACAATTTAAAATAATGCTTGAAAGTTTTTTCTTTTTTATTATTCACTAAATTATATTGATATTTAATCTTTCTTAGAAAATATGGGATTAATAATAAACTAAATATAATAAATTTCAGACTGAGTCTATGTTTTCCCTTAGAAGATACTTTTGTTTTTTAAAATGATATGACATGACATGACATGAGTCTTTATTGATTAGCCCATGGGCCATATCAAAATGCAAAGTGCAAAGTTCAAATCAAATGGAATTTGATAAAATTTAATTTAATTTAATTTAATTTAATTTAATAGATTTGTATGCCGCCCAACTCCCGGGGGACTCTGGGAGGCTCACAACATATCCAAATCTATTACAATAAAAACATCACAGTTAAAAAGATATAGAAAAATTAAAAAAAATTTAAAAAATTAAAAAGAAAATCTCCAACATTCATAACAAGGGGGGAGACCCAGAGATAATATGCTCGGTCTCACTTTCACCCCGCCTGCCGGAAGAGCCACGTTTTTATTGCTTTCCAGAAGGCCAGCAGGGTGGGGATGGCTCTGATCTCCGGAGGAAGTTGATTCCATAGGGAGGGAGCTCCCACAGAGAAGGCTCTCCCCCTAGGCCCCGCCAACCGACATTGTTTGGTTGATGGGACCTGGAGAAGACCCACTCTGTGGGACCTAACTGGTCGTAGGGAGGTATGCGGCAGGATGCGGTCCCGAAGGTAACCTGGCCCTGAGCCATGTAGGGCTTTAAAGGTAACGACCAACACCTTAAATTGGATCCGGAGACTAATGGGCAACCAATGCAGCTGCCGGAGGACAGGTGTTACATGGGTGTACCTGGGCACACCCACCACGGCACGAGCAGCTGCATTTTGCACCAATTGTAGTCTCCGGATACTCTTCAAGGGTAGCCCCATGTAGAGCGCATTGCAGTAATCCAGCCGGGAGGTGATAAGGGCGTGGGTGACTGTGAGTAGCGCCTCCCTCTCCAAGAAGGGTCGCAATTGGTGCACTAGGCGAACCTAGTGCACCAAATACAATTTAAAATGAAGTTGGAATACAGTCTAAAATCAAATGGAATAAAATTATATTTCAGTATCACCCCTGCAATCTACTCCAATCAGTCCCACATATGCAGATCTCAACCGAACTATTATGTTTAAATAGTGTGCTGTGATAAATGTTATTTTCAGGTTCTGGCCACATAAGGTAAGTTGTTTTGATATAGGGATCCCAATGGATCATTCATTTGGTATATAGACCAAGGTACCTGTCTCTCACCCCCTTATACAAGCAACAATCAAACAGGATGTGAGCCAGGTCTTCTACCTCTGCCTCTCTGCAAATGCAGAGATGCTCATTTTAGGGTATAGAATGGAATCTCCCATATCTGACCATTGTGTCAAACTGTTTGAATCTTGCTCACGTAAATATCTCCCTAAGATGTTTTGGCAGTTGTAACTTCAAATAACTGTGTACTTGAAAATGTTTGTATTTACTCAGCCATTTCAAGTTACCCACCTTACTAAGGATAGCTATATCATTTTGTGCTTCTATATCCTTAATTCTTTGGGCAGCTCTTTTTTTGAGTTGTTCTCCTGTTACACAAGAGACAGGAAGGCCACAACGTCTTACAAAATTTGTTAGTTTGGTGATCCAGGAGATTTGTGATTGTAATTTTAGTTGCTCTAGTAGACATAACTTGGGGAGTCTGTCAGTCTCTATTTCATTGACTTTGCACCAGTAGTTATACTGTATGCTCTAATTTTGGATAGTGCATTAATTGTATAAATTCCCAATTCAGCTCTAACTGCTGCAGCAGATGTTCTTGGATCTACACCTAAAATACATCTCAAATGCTGGGATTGTGTTTGTTCTGGGACTGTGGTTGAGTATAGACCCCAAACTTATGCTCTATACAAGAGCATAGGGGTAACCTTAGCTTTATAAACTTTAATTAACGGGGCTAGGGATCCTGGGTAACTATGATTCTTTAGTTTAAGCAGTAAATTAAAAAAAACAAGCTTTTGCTCTAAATGTACTCCGTTGATGATGGCAATCCCAAGATCCAGTCTTGGAAAAAGTTATGCCTAAATATACAAAGGTGTTAACCTGTTCAATTGGTTCACCATCTAATTGCCACCTATGTCTCTGATGGTGTTTTCCAAACACCATTATTTTTTATTTAGATTTACTAACGATTAGGGAGTTATCCTGGCAACAAGAGCTGAATCTTCTTAATAACCTACGTAATCCTACTTGTGAATATGATAATAAAATCATATCATCAGCATAAAGCAAGCTGTTACAGTAAATATTTAGGATCATCAGCATGTGTACTATGGGAACCTTCATTGACCTGGCAGGTCATTGATATATAAAATAAAAAATAATGGGGCCAGGATACACCTTTGCCTTACCCCTTTATTTTTTTGAATCCTGTTAGTAAGAGCCCTATTAACCCATACCGCACCCTCAAACAGGTACTTGTGTAAAGGGCTTTAATCAAAGCCAGGAGTCTAGGTTCTATTTTAAGAGATGTTAGTTTACTCCATAGTACTTCTCTGTTTATCATATCAAATGCTGCTGTAAGATCCATAAAAGCAGCAAATTGGAGTCTCCTCTTATATGCATATTTGGCAATTAGATGGTTCAAGACAAAGCAGTTATCAATAGTAGATCGGCTTTGTCTAAAACCTGCTTGTTCTTCTCTGAGGATACTGTTTTCCTCTACCCAGATTTCAATTCTGTTCAAAAGGTACCTAGCATATAGTTTTGCTGCAATGTCAATCAGGCTAATGGGCCTATAATTACTAGGATCCTTTTTACTCCCCTTTTTATATATGGGGACAACTATTGCCATCTTCCACCCATCTGGTATATGGCAGGTATTATTTATGTGTGTAAAAATACTGGATCCCACCAATTGGGACATTTCTTGAATAATTCTGCTGGTAAAAAATCCTCATCTGGGGCTTTATTGTTCTTTAAGCTTTTAATGATGGATTGTATCTCCTTTTCCAAGACTGGTGGCCAAGCAGGGGGGGGGGAGTTCTATAGTTTACTAGATCACTGCTTAAAGACAGTTTCTCTACAGGTTCTGTGGAAGCAAACAAACACTGATAATAATCCTCCCAGTCCTCAGCAGAGATTGGTATGTCAAACACAAATCTCTGTTCCTTCAGGACTCCTGCTACAGAGTGCCAACATATTACTGAGTTATAACTTCTGGCAGCCAACTTGAGTTCTGACCAGATTGAAATGGCAAAACTTTTTTTCTTTAATGTTATATATATTTTATATTCCCTTCTTGTGTGCAACATCTCAGTTTGTATATGCGCAGTAGGATTCTGCTGGGCAAGCCTCATGGCTGCCTTCAATTTCCTTTTCAGTCATTGGCATTCAGGATTAAACCAACGGGGTCTACCCACTTGGGCTCTTTTTGTAGCAGGTTTAGTTGTGAGGTGTTTCTTCAAGATGTTACAGAGATTAGAGAATGCGTTGAAGGGTGACAGCCAGTCAGTAGCAGATGACTGGATTGTTCTACCCCATTTAGTAGCATTCTCTGTTTTAAGGCAATCTAATATTGCCTTAGTGTCAACTTTGGCCCAAATTAATCTTTTATTTTGGGACATCTCTACCTTTTTGGTGAGCCATCTGTCAGCCATGTTATATGGTCTTAAATCTGAGTGGCCTCACAATGTCACGCTTACAGGCTGATGATCGCTATTGTCACTAAGGTGTACTGTGACCTCCGAAAAGAGGTCAGCTTTATTTCTAGACACACAAAAGAGATCCAGCACACTGCTTGAATTGGCCGAGTGGTATGTATAAGGATACGTGTAATTCTTATCTTTACCTCCCATAATTTGGAGATTACTCTTAAAAATTAAGGAGACTAGGAGCAGGCCAGCAGCATTACTTTTGCAGTCTCTCGAGAGCCAATGAGTATGGTTATCAAAAAACTCCCCTGGGACTCCCTTCTTCCAGGTGAGCTCATACAGAGAGGGACCCTACCTAGCATTCAAATCTCCTAGTAATACAACTATGGACTGAGGGTACAATACAGAGATATCTTCTAGGATAACTTCGAAGCCCATCCAGTATTCAGAGTAATTAATACTGGGATGTGTTTGGAGGGATATACACATTTACCAGTATTAACTCAAACTTTTCATATTCAAATTTGACAGATAGGAAGTATGAATACTTATCTTCATTATATAGTTTCTCCCCTGCCATTGCAACTCTTGCTTTATAAGAATGCATAGCCCAACAGAAGGTCTCCCTTTGTTTTTTGCTTTTTGGGCTGGGGGAGGCCGATCCCTGAAAGCCTGGCAGTTGTACTGGTTTGTCCTCTTTGGTTAGCCAGGTTTCTTGAAAGGCTATTAAATCAAATCTAGGGAGAAAGCTCATTGGTCCACTATCAACCATCCCTTTCCAGCCAGCTACATTCCAGGTAGGCATCTATATGGGGTTCCCAGAGGCATGGTAGTCTGGCTCGGTTGCTTGGCTAGATGGTAAAAATGCCAGATGTCAACTTGATGTTGGAGCCAGATCAATATCATCTATGCTTCCCATATAAACACAGTTGTTGTGAGGTTCGATGTTTCTCCTCATGGGTTGCAGAACTTGTTGTTGCTCCTTTACATCTCGATTGCCAGTGTGTCTCTGCCCTGCTCCAAGAATGAATTTTTTTTCAGATGGACAGGTACTCCCGCTTAAATCTATAACTGTAGATTTATGTCCATTTTTGGAGGGATGTAGCTGAGGATTCCTCTTGTGAGATGATATTGTGGGAACTTCTAAGTCAAGTAAGGAAGGAATCTGGATTATATCCTTAGTGTTTGTTGGCTTAGAGGGCACTGTGCGATGCATTTCATTGTCTTTCAGTGTTTCTCAGAGTCTGGATCAGTCAGTGCAGTGACCCCATTGTTAGCCTTTGTGACACTACCTTTTTTTACTATTGAGGTAAAGGCAGATTGTTAAATATATTGTCACAAGGTTGGGTGATTAGTGGAGCCAAATTAAATAGAGGCTTTGCAGTAGATTGAGTTTTTGTCAGAGCCTGTTTTAGATCATCCAATCCTTTTATAATATTAACTTGCTCAGGTTCCGGCAATACACTGAAAAGGTCAATCAGCATTTCTTCTGGCACATCCTCGGCAGTTTGTTAAAAATATGTTAAAAATATAAAATGAGTTTTATATATATAAAAAGGAAAACCTAATTTGCTTTTGGAGGAGCTCTATACAGCCAGTACTGCCTGTCCTCCATCTTAGCTCTACCCCCCCCCCTACTGGGAAGCCTTTTTAAAATGATATTTCCATTCATTATGGGAGGAGCAGAAATTAATCCCATGTAGAGTGGTGGCCTTTTATATCCAGAGTTAGCAGGTACTTAAATCTATGAAATGTCTGACCAACAAGGTATACAAGACTAAGAAATTTATTTATTTATTTATTTATTTATTTATTTAGACGCTCTTATAGGCCGCCCAATCCCGTGGGACTCCAATGCCATATAGGCAAAAATTACTTTTATAGTAACAGCTTCAACAATATATATTAGTTTATTAGAAACATCTATCTATTTTATGGATTAATCTTCAATTAGGTTTGTTTTACTCTAACCCATTAGTGATATCACAAAAATATTTTGATTTCAAATTTGGTATCAGTTGAGATATTGTTCTGATATTGTTGACCATAAATAAATATGTAATGTTACAGTTACTCAAACAAACTGCCAGAAGATGAAACATGAGAAATCCCAATATAGGACAATACCTGAGTTTTGATGTTATTTAATTTAGCTTATAATTACTATTAATTCTACAAACTCATTTGAGCTCATTCAGAACTAATTTAAATATGTTTACTTTTGTTTCATGATTAGGTTCTCCTGAGATTTAACTCTAGAGGTTAGATATTCAGCAAAGGCAATAAAACGAGAGACAAACCAAGTAGGTTAGGCATTTTTTTCTTCCTAAAAGAAACCCAAAGAAAGAAAAATGTGATATGTATATTAGTGTGTAATATATGTGCAAAGATGCAGCAGTTGAATTCTACATAGCTTCTTTTCTCAGTTACCTGCAATGGAGGTATTTCCTTTAATTATCAGTTATGCACATGTTATATATACAGTAAATAATCTTAGAACTTTTAAAATATGGCAGGAATGGAGAAAAACAGTCCTAAATCCTTATTTAATCTGCCTTTGGATTATGTTCAATAATTAATTATGATGTAACAATTCAATATAAAATGATATGTTATTCATTTTTCCCCATGGAAGATCAGTTCTTCCAAAATATGTGGGTCATTTCATGACACCAAATGATAGTCCTACAAGCATTAAGAACTTAAACAAATGCTTACTCATAGGATCTAATTAAAATTGCCAGCAGTTTTAAGCATCACTGATTATGAGAGAGGGAGAGAGGAAGAGAGATCTCCCACTATTAAAAGTTGAAAGAATGAGGAAAGGGAGAGGAAGTGGGAGAGGGAGAGAAGACTTGCCTATTTGAATGTAATCTCAATGTTTGCAAAAAGTATGGCTTTGTATGCTTTGGTAGGATGAAATGCCAGGATAGAAATTGAAAGATGTGAGTTGATTCAAGTGATATCTCTTCTTTTAGGCAGAAGAAACTTTCAGCCAGTTGCAGACCAGGCATGATGACAACCTATGTAGAATATCATCAGTGACATCATGCATCTCTTGGTGCATCATCTACATTTTGCTGCATCGCTTGGTAAATTCTCATTTCTCTTCCAATATCTGCTATCCATTCAATTTAACACTGTTTTATTTTCGTCATGAAATAAAGTGTGCTTAAAAGAATTTTCCCCACATTTGTAAAGATAAAGGTATATAGCTATATGGAGAAAAAAAATCATATAAAATATAAAGCCACCAACTATTTAAAGTCAATTAATTTTTCAGAAGATAATCTCAAACTTTCATTATTGTATTTCTCTAGCTGAAATAGGACATACTATTTGTTAAACCTTGGTGCTGGCAAATTCACTCACTCCCAAAGTTATTTGAATTCGTGTAAAATCAAACTAGAATTCAAAGGAATATAATGCCAAGTTTTAAAATGTAATAAAACAAAAAATGAATACCCCCCCCCACAAAAAAACAAGAATATAAAGTTGGAAGGGACCTTGGAAGTCTTTTAATCCAACCCCCTGCTCAAGCCTATACCATTTCAGAAAAATGGCTTTCCACACAGTAGTGGGTTCTAAAACCCGTTACTACCAGTTCGTGTGCACGCTTGCGCATGCGGAGAAATGTCCCGGGCGGGTGGGCCGAACCTGCCGCCACCGCTACTGGTTCGGAGAACCTGGCCGAACCGGGAACAACACACTGCTGTTTCCACACCCACAACTTCTGAAGGCAAGCTATTCCATTAGTTGCTCTCACTGTTAGGAATTTTTTCCATAGTTCTAGGTTGCTTCTCTCTTTGGTTAGTTTCCCATTGGTTTTTTTTTTCTTGTCTTGCCTTTTGGGGCTTTGTAAAATAGTTTGATAGCCCCCCCCCCCACACACACACCATCTTTTTTAAGAGCCCTCAAATATTGGAATACTGTTGTCATGTCTCTATATTCACTATGTCTCACTGCTATTATGTCAATCACATATTTTTCAAGATATTCAGAGCACTGAATTGAAGCAGACATTCTTATTTAGTCCAAGGTGGAACACACATTTGTTAAAGTGATAAAATGGATTTAACCCAGAAATTATGAATATTTTATTCCCAGCCAATAAAAATAATAACACTTAATTTAATTTAATTTAATTTAATTTAATTAAATGGATTTGTATGCCGCCCAACTCCCTAGGGACTCTGGGCGGCTCACAACATATTCGGATCCATTTCGACAATACAGTGCAATAAAATACAATAGTTAAAAAACATATAACATATAAAAATTAAAAGAGTATCGTCACGCTTTCACCCCGCCTGCCGGAAGAGCCAAGTTTTTATTGCTTTCCGGAAGGCCAGCAGGGTGGGGATAGTCCTGATCTTCTTTAGACTTAAAGTTATTGTACATTAAAAAATACAAGAAAATAAAAATAATTGAAGATTTAGGGTAGAACTAGCTTTATCTGCTTTCCTGGGATGTTTTAAATATTTATGTATGTATATATGTATGTATACATCTATATCATTGCTCCATTCTTTCTCTTTAGGGTTATATAATATGTTCCTTGTGTTTTATATAATTTTATGAGTTAAGAGCAAGTCTTCTATTTCATGGTAAATATAATTTAAAAAAACTTTAGACATTTGACACCAAATCTGGTTTGCTTGTAACTAGCAGGTCTAGTAAAACTAGTAAGAAATATAATTGGATGCATGCTGGCACAAAGATTGGAGTTCCAAGAAATTTCCAAGTTTTTGCCATAGTGATACAAATTCATACTATAAGATTATCTTGTTTGTATATTATAATTAAAAGATTTTTAACTGACTTATTTTTAAATGCAGTACTGAAAAAACTCAGTTCCATGGTTGTTGCTAGAATAAGACAGTGGCATCTCATAAAATATATTATATTTTTATTATAAACATATCTTAAGTTCAACCTGTTTTTCAGAACTGCTGATACCATCACTATTGATGTATTATGAGAAAGGCAATACAGGGAAACAGAACTGCCCCCGTAACTGATTTCCTCCTTCTGGGTTTTGGAGAATTACATGGTCTTCAGATCATTTTATTCCTTGTATTCTTGGTTGTCTACATTTTGACTATTATGGCAAATTTTCTCACTATTTTTCTGATACTGACTGATCTGCATCTACACACACCTATGTATTTCTTTCTCGGGAATTTGTCCTGTTTGGAAATGATTTATAGTACTACTATTCTCCCCAAAATGTTGGCCAGTCTCTTGACAGGGGAAAAATTCATCTCTCTCAAAGGATGCATGACACAACTATATTTCTTTGGTTTCTTAGCTAGCACAGAATGCTGTCTCCTCTCTGTAATGTCTTATGATCGCTTCCTAGCCATATGCAGACCCTTACATTACACAACTTCAATGAAAAGCAGGCTTTGCATTCAGTTAGCAGCTGGCTCTTGGATCAGTAGCATGGCATTAACTTCTATATACTCAGTTGTGATGTCAACACTTTGGTTTTGTGGTCCTAATGAAATAGATCATTTCTTTTGTGAATCACTGCCATTAATAGGACTTTCATGCAGTGACACAACACTTGTGAAATACATCAGTGTATTTATGGCTTTTATATTAACTTTTGTCCCTTTTATTTTGACTGTAATATCTTATGCATGTATCATTAATACCATTTCGAGAATCCCATCCAGTACTGGAAGGCAAAAAGCCTTTTCCACCTGTTCTTCTCACTTGATTGTTGTCTCTCTTTTTTATGGGACACTAATCATCACATACCTGATGCCAGAAAGCAAAGGCATGAAAAACCCCAGTAAAATATTTTCGGTTTTGTATACTGTCCTTCCACCCTTTTTCAACCCCCTGATATATAGTCTAAGAAATAGAGATGTCAAAGAAGCCCTGAATAAGCGATTACACCAATTTTGGAAAAATATATTTTGACTTAAGGACAAAAAAGCTCAAAAGGTTATGTGACAATAGAGTGGTTCTTGAGATTATTGCTTTTTACACGGCTAAACCTGCATCAATAAAGCTGTTTGTTCCTTTGTATTTTGAATGTTTTAAGTTTTCCATCCATATAACTAAAGGTTTTAGTACATACTATTCTTGATTGAAGTATTTTGAATTATAATAAAGCCTACTGATTTGCTTTCTTATACTCTCTTGACTCAGTTGATTACCATTAGGTGATTATCCTTATTTATTTATTTATTTATTTATTTATTTATTTATTTATTTATTTATTTATTTATTTATTTATTTATTTATTTATTTATTTATTTGTTTGTTTGTTTGTTTGTTTGTTTGTTTGTTTGTTTGTTTGTTTGTTGCATTTGTATGTTGCCCACTCCACAGAGACTCTGGGTGGCTCACAACAGTAAAAATTCACATGCAACAACAAGTATAAAAAGCATTAAAAACAATAGATATTAAAACATTTAAAAACAT
This sequence comes from Diadophis punctatus similis, assembly GCA_023053685.1. Lineage (NCBI taxonomy): Eukaryota > Metazoa > Chordata > Lepidosauria > Squamata > Dipsadidae > Diadophis > Diadophis punctatus. Next base: position 4,244,591 of record JALIGW010000009.1, read on the forward strand.
TAAAAACCACAATTTAAAAACCCATACAATAAGTCATTCATGGGGCCACGAGTGATCGGTGTTGTATTAAAATCATTAGCCCCAGGCCTGTCGACAAAGCCAGGTTTTTAACGCTTTTCTGAAGGCTGGCAGGGTGGGAATAATGCGGATCTCTGGGGGGAGTGTATTCCAGAGAGCCGGTGCTGCCACAGAAAAGGCCCTCGTTCGTGGGCCCACCAGCCGACATTGTTTGGCTGACGGGACCACCAGCAGACCAACTCTGTGGGCTCTAATCGGTCTTAGGGAGGTATGTTGGAGAAGGCGGTCTCAGAGGTAAACTTGTCCTAAGTCATGTAGGGCTTTAAAGGTAATCACCAACACTTTGAATTGCACTCAGAGACCTATAGGCAGCCAGTGCAGTTAGCAAAGGATGGGTGTCACATGGGTGTATCTAGGGACACCCATCACCACACGCGCCACCACATTCTGCACTAGCTGCAGTCTCCGAACGTTCTTCAAGGGTAGCCCCATGTAGAGTGCATTGCAATAGTCAAGACGTGAGGTAACAAGGGCATGAGTGACTGTAAGTAGTGCCTCCCGGTCCAAGAAGGGACGCAACTGGTGCACAAGATGAACTTGTGCAAAGGTCCCTCTGGCCACAGCTGTTAGATGTTGGTCCAATTTTAGCTGTATATAGCTTATATTCTAAGTGGTGTTTTTTTTAATTAAAAATGAATTGGATTTTTTTTATTTAGCTGATTTGCCAAGGCGCAATTATTGCTAATTGAAAACTTTAAAACTTCTAAACTTCAAAACAATTTGAAATAATACATAATAGAAAAACAAATGAATTTATCCCCAATGTTCTCTTCTTCAGAGATTCCATTGAATAATGGTATGTTCACATACTTTTCAATCTAAATTTAGATTCAGTCTAAATGCTTTAATCTTACTTCAGGCAACAATTTAAAACTAATTGGAAACATGTATTTCACAATTTGTCAAAGGCCCTTTGAGATTGTAGTTATTTTCCTCAAGTCTAAATAATCACCAAAGGGAGATTGATAAAGAAGACAGTAAAAGAAAGAGAATGGGAGAGAAATAGGTTTGCTAAGTATTTTCCAGATTGGTGAAGAAAGATATATATGTATAAGGAGAGATATTGGATGAAAACATTTGGAGTCATTTCAAACCTGAATTTTTCCTCTATTTATAACTGTGGTATACAACCCTCCAATTTTCTGCACAATTTCAATTTTCAGCTACAGGCATGCTATAATCAGTCAACTCTTTAAGATATTGAATATTAATTCACGGTGAAACATCTTCATCTGTCTGTAAGCTAATCAATCAACAATTTTCCAGAATATTTACAAGGAAATGAAATTGCTATTCAGTAGCATTTCATGAACTATTTTATGCAGTTCCAAAGAGTATTTGGCATCATCTTAGTTTTAATCCACACTTTTCTTATAATCAAGTATATTATAGCAATATAATCTTAAAAAGCTTTGAGCAATTTGTAAAATAGGACTGTTTATTTATTTATTTATTTATTCATTTGTTTATTTGTTTATTTGTTTGCTTGTTTGTTGTAGCTTTCAATGGAAATAGACATTTTGGTGACACCATGAACTTAGCTTCTTGACCGCTTGTACAGTGAAATTATGATGGATGTTTCTGAAGTTCAAATTCCACAATTTTTACAAATCTGTATTGTACATTGATTTTTCTGGACCAGTATACATAGAATGTGGAATGCAATGCTGGGTAATCAGACTGTCATTTCTCATGTCATCCTTCTGGGATTTGGGGAGCTTCATGATATGCAGATGTTCCTTTTCCAGTCCTTTTTAATTATCTACATATTTACCATAGTGGCCAATTTCCTCACTGTTCTTCTAATTCTTGTGGATCAGCATTTGCATACACCCATGTATTTTTTCCTTGGAAATTTGTCATGTTTGGAAATGATGTACAGCTCTACAATCTTGCCTAAGATGTTGGACAGTCTTTTAACAGGGGAAAAATCCATTTCTTTCAAAGGATGTATTACACAGCTATATTTCTTTGCTTTTTTATGTAGTACAGAATGCTATCTCCTCTCTGTAATGTCTTATGATCGATTTTTAGCCATATGTAAACCTCTGCATTATGCTATTGCAATGAGAGTTACACGCTGCATCCAGCTAGCTGCTGGGTCTTGGATCAATGGCATAGTATTTACATCTGTATATTTGATCTTCATGTTACAGCTTTGGTTCTGTGGCCCCAATGAAATTGACCATTTTTTTTGTGAAACCATGCCATTAATAAAGCTGTCTTGCAGTGATACCACTTTTATGAAACACGCTGTTTTAGTCTTGGCTTACACATTCACTTTTCCTCCATTTACATTGACTTTTATGTCTTACGTATTTATACTAAGAACCATTTTGAGAATTCCATCCAGAACTGGGAGACAAAAAGCTTTTTCCACCTGTTCTTCTCATTTGATTGTTGTCTCATTTTTTTATGGGGCAATAGCAGTTGTATACTTGATGCCAGGAACTGAAGAAAAGAAAAATCCTAGTAAATTGTTTTCTCTGTTATACACAGTCCTTCCTTCATTATTCAACCCTCTAATATACACCTTGAGAAATAAGGATGTCAAAGAAGCTTTGAAGAAACTACTATTTAGATTTTGCAAGACAAGATATGTTAATCTTCATTTAAAAGAGTAATGAACAATCTTATACTTGATGCAGCTAATAAAAACCAACAAAGGGAGCAGGAATGTTCCTTGGAGAATTTCTGGGATAAATTTCTTCATTGTAAAAGTGGATAGTTCTAATTCCTGGGCTCATCAAGAATAGTCATATATTACACTTTGTATAGTATTTTTATTTACTATAAAAATATAGTAATTTTTTACTTGCTTTATATAAAAGCACTCCGTCAAAATGAATTTTTAAGATTTTCCATTTTAAAATACACAGTAAATATATAGTATATAACTATAAATAGAAAATAATTATTAACTTCCGGTGTGTCTTTTGATAGCTTATAATGTCTAATGACAACCCAATTTGATTTTCAGCATTTTCAGCTTCAAAAAAATGTAAACAACTAAGTGCTTCAATTAATGATTAAATCTAATGATACAAAAATATCAATACTTCTTGTTCAGTTTTTGTAGGTCATCAATTAATTTGATATGCAAACTTTAATTCTTCAGTGGAATAAAAATACATATTCCTATTTTCCCTAGATAATGAGAAGTGCAACTATCAAGATAAAAATTAGATTATGTTTTGTTCAACAAAATATTTTTGGATGTATTGAATTCTACTGGATTTAAATAGAAAATACTTGAATAAATCATTAGACTAATATGACACAATATTTAAATGTATCCAATATATGAAGTAAATACTTCATTTAAACACTGTTTCATATTATTCTATTTGGGAAAGAAGTTATCACATATCTTCATGAAAGTTTTAAAAACATTCAATTGTACCCGTTTTTGTTTGTTTCATATATTCCTATTACATAAAAATTGACATTTGGAAAAGCAGATGATTGTACAATTTTTACAAGTAAAATGCATATTTTTCTGTCTTGGAAAAATAGATATATAGACTCAATAACTCATTTGTGTACAAAATTGTTAGTATTTCCTATCAATATGGATGATATGAGAATATGTTTACTGTTTATTGGAATGTGAAAATGGAATTTGTATACTTTTTATTTTAAAATGCATCAGAAAACTAAACAATAATTATACAATTAACTTTCAGAAACATAGAGATACTGTATCCCAGCTCCTTGGCCCTAAATCCTAATCAACGGTCATTAAGATATGAATAAATTAATAAGTAATTAAAACTAAGATACAATGTTTCAATACCATACCATTACGTATTCAAAACAAGAATAACAAGTTACTTGTTTTCTTGCTGGTAGAGGATGCTGTGTGAGACATGGACGAATCACTTGGAATCATCCAATCTTTTGCCTGAATCTACTCCACATAAAATTGTGTAAGAGCAGCCAGCCTGTCCAGTTTGGCTGTATGACACACAATTTATTTCAATATTTTTCTCCTCATAAAATGGTTGAACTTTGACATAGTATGAGGAAAGCCCTATGAAAGGTCCAGAAATAATATTAAAAAGCAGACATATCCGATTAATAACATATTTTCAAGACCATGATTTGCAACTGTAAAAGATACATATGAAAGCTGCATTATTAGAAAGGCTGAAAGAATAAAAAATTATCCTTTTGAATTTTGAATTTTGAACATCCTCAGAATGTTATTCAGAATATCTTGAACTCTGTAAAAAAATGCTAGCATATAGATTTATTTCCCTTCACAATGCATAGAAAATAGACACAAAGAAATAAAATACTGAAATACTGCCACAGAAATATGCATTTTTTCTTATTGAGATGTATAAAAATATCTGGGGAAATGACTAAGTGAAAAATATGGATGAGAAAAATGCACACAAGATAATATTTTTTGCAAAGTAAAAAACAGGATAAGTATATGATCATATATTTTAAATAGGACTGCATCATAAAATATGAGAAACTATTATATTGGAGTTTACTGATAAACTTAATAAATGTTCAATATCAAAGAACTAAAAAAATAATGTTTGTGGAGTGTTTTCAGGTGTTTTGGTAGGAATGTACATATTTTTTTATGCAGACAATACTGTACTTTTGCCTGAAAACCAAATGATTTGCAGGAGTTGTTAGGCAGGTTATATGACTCAGCAAGAGGTAGGAATTTGAAAAATGTTATATGTAAACCAAATAATTATGTCTGACAGGAAGGAAATAAGTCAATTATTTCAAGTCATACACAAACGTTGAAATTATTTATAGTGTCAAGATCAGAGGAAGTGACAGCATTGCTCTATGCTGCACTGGTCAGACCACACTTGAAATACTGTAATCAGTTCTGGTTGTCATAATAAAAAGAAAGAGTATAAGGAGCTACAAAGAATACAGAGAAAACAAGCAAAGTAGTAAGGGGCTTGAAGCCTGAATCCCATTAAAAAAGGATCATGACATCAGCCAGAGCATAGAACAACTAAAAGAAGTAGTTCAAGATCAAATATGTGGAGAGACCTGGCCTATAGAATTGACATTATTGGAAATAACCAGGGGTGGGTTCCAATTTTTTTTACTACCGCTCTGTGGGTATGGCTTAATTTTGTGGGCATGGCTTCATTTTGTGGGAGTGGCTTGATGGTCATGTAACTGGGTGGGAGTGGCTTGGCAGTCATGTGACTGGGTGGGAGTAGCTTGACAGTCATGTGACCAGGAGTGGCTTGGCAGTCATGTGATCGGGTGGGAGTGGCTTGATGGTCATGTGACTAGGTGGGAGTGGCTTCATGATCATGTGACTGGGTGGGTGTGGTCAACTCAATGTCACTCACATCAAGGGGTGCCTCGCTTGGTCCCTCCCCTCCCAGCCATTCCTTGTCATACCCAGGCTCAAGGTATCTCTAGATCTGTAAAAATGTTCACCTTTTTTCAACTTTATTATCTACATACTATAGATGTACTTTCATGGATCACTGAAAGGAGGAAATGGCTCACATGCTTTGCCCAAGAGTGTGATAGACCAACAGTCTCCAACCTTTTGGACCTCAGGGACCACCAAATTCATAATTTAAACTCCCGTGGACCACTGGTGGTGGGGGAGCTCAGCCATCTTTCAGGCCTACCTGTCTGCTTCTGCAGGGCCCAAGAGAAAGTGCCTGGTCCAGGCACACAGCCTGGAAACCTCTTTTGTGTTCCTTCGCTCAAGAAGCTTGGTCAATCTGAGTGAAGGAAAACAAAGATGGGCAGACTGACAGTGGCTTGCTGATGTTGGTGAGAAAGTCAGTCCCATATTCCAGAGCTGTAGCTATAGTCCCTCCTTTCCCTTCCCCATCCCCTCCCCCTTTCCTTTCTTTTCCCGTTCTCTTCCTTTCCTTTCCTCCTTTCCTTTCCTTCCATTTCCTCCCCTCTCCTCCATTCCCTCCCCTTCTTTCCTTTCCTCCCCTCCCCTCCCTTCCCCTCCCCTCTCCCTTTCCTTTCCCCCTTTCCTTTCCTTTCTTTTCCCCTGTTTCATTCATTTCCTTTCCTTCCATTTCCCCCTCTTCTCTCCTCCTTTCCCTTCCCTTCCCCCTTTCCTTTCCTTTCCTTTCCTTCTTTCCTTTCCTTCTTTCCTTTCCTTTCCTTCTCTGCTGCCAGGGTAGCTCCATATCCCCAGTCCCATCCCCCCTTCCGTGCCAGAAAAGCACAAGTGGCAGTGAGCCAAGTGAGCGCCTCTGGCTTCCCCTCCCCTCACCCCTTTGCAAGAAGCAGCAGTGGTGCCTTCACTCCAGCCCCTACAGCATCTCGGAAGCACGAATGGCTCTGTGCATCCCTGTTCTCGCCTTGGACTCACTTCGAGAGACTTTGGGAGGCCGGGAGGAGTCGTAAAACAAAGAAGAGCACAAGTATGAACTTGAGACAGAGAGAGAGAGACAGAGAGAGAGAGAGAGAGAGAGAGACAGAGAGAGACAGAGAGAGACAGAGAGAGAGAGACAGAGAGAGAGACTCGCGGCAGCCTGGGACTTGCCTGCCGGTGTGCGCAGCTCCAACGGCGGTGGCTTAGGAAGAATATGGGCTCATTTGGAGCTGCTTCCTGCAGTTTGTCTCTGCTGTCCCCGGGTGCCAGGGAGCAGGGTGGGCGAGAGGCAGCTGTATGATCATAGAGGCAAGGGGGAGAATAGCTCATCTGGAGCAGCTAAACAAGGTTTAAGCAAGGCTGTGCTTGGCTGTACCTGAATCCAGCTATAAAGAACCTGGGCCAAATGTATGAAGCAAGAACCGCAGTTCCCCCTCCCCTCTTCCCCACCAATCCCAACAGTAGGACTCAAAAGAACTGCAGCAAACCACAGGGAAAAATTGACATTTTTAAAAACTCTTGACTAATAACGACATGGGTAGAGTTAGTACGTGGGCTTGCAAAAATGACCCTGGGGTTGGAGTAAGCAGTGGGGGGGGGACCCTGGACAATGTCCACAGCAGTGCTCATCCTCGCCTAAAGGCATTCACATTCTGAGTCCTTTTTGCCCTGCCACGGCCTCGGTAGCTGTTTGTTACCTTGGTGATGGACTCTGCGGTGGCTCTACCAGCAGAGGCAAAAGCAGCTTCTATCTTTCCAATCTCTGCACTCTTTCCCTTCGCCTCAGCTGGGACTCAGCCTGTTGGTGAACATATTGGCTTGCAAGTCACCCCCGGCTCCTGCCTGTTGTTCCCTCACCTTCTCAGGAAGGACAGCGGGCCTTTTTAAGAGCAAAGAGGAATACAACCTAGTACTCACACAGACACACACACATATGTAGGGAGCTACTCCTAGCACAAACTACCGCAGAGAAACCTATAGAACAGGGGTCTCCAACCATGGCAACTTTGAAACTTGTGGACTTCAATTCCCAGAATTCCCCAGCCAGCATAGCTAAATAAATAAACTAACTTTGTGTCCCTGCCTGCCTGCCTGCCCACCCTGGCTCTGCTGAGAATAAATGTTGCCCCAAATCATTTGGGCTGAAAAAAACCCCACCCACCTCATCCCTTTATCCACTGGAGTTGTCTTTTTGCTTTCCCCGGTTGCTTCCCTGATTTCCTCATGTTGCTTTTTTTCCCTTCAGTAAAGTTTTGCTTTGCACAGGCACAAATAACTCAAATGGGGAGGAACTGTTGGGTTCTCTTTTGAAATTCAGCAGCGCTGCTATAAAACTGGGAGTTTTCTCATACTGATTTGGTGTATTTCTCCTCACCAGTCCCTTTCCTTCCTTTCTTGTTAGGAGAATCTCCTGCAAAAAGGGCCAATCATTCTGATTTTTCAATGGTTTTTTTGTAGTGCAGGAATCAGGGAAGCAACCAGAGAAAGCAGAAGGACAACTCCTATAGATAAAGGTGTAGGGGTGTTTTCCAGCCCAAATCAGAGATGAGTTCCAACTTACCTCACTGCCGGTTCACTCCCTTTCTTCCTCACTATGTGGGCGCGCCTCGTGGGCGAGTGCATGCACAATAACAAAAAATTGAAAAAAATTGAAAAAATTAGAAGCAGAAAAAAAGATGGTGACTGCATGCACAGTGCCGGAAATCAGCTTCTGAGCATGCTCAGAAGGAAAAAAATTCAAAAAAAATCATTTTTTAAAAAAAAGATGGCAGCGCCCACGGACTGGCACTGACTGACCCGGTTCGGTGACATCATTGTGACATCACCAGCGGGTCACTACCGGTTTTTGTGAACTGGTCTGAACCGGGAGATAAAACCCTGGAAATAACTCAATAGAACTCAATAGATGACATCATTATCATATTTGGCTTAAAGAACAGAATGCTAAGGGAAGCCATGTCTTCTAATACATAAATTGAGTAAAAAAAGGGAATATTTTCTTCATAGCACTACAGGGTAAGGCAAGATGCATTGCATGGAAACTTTATAATAAGAATTGAATTAAGGAATGTCTCAAATCAAATCAAATAAGTAAACAAACAAATAAAATGGACTGCCATTTGGTTTAGAATTTTAATGAAGATTCCTGCATTAGAATCTAAAAGACTTTCTATGTCATGTTCAACCCTGTGTAGGTGAATACGTGTACTGATTACAGAAAATTTCTAAAAAATTGAAAAACGGATAGGAAAAAACCACACAAAATTTATAGAACATATGTTTGCTATTTGATAATTACTATTATGTGGGCTATTGTGGATAAGTCCATGCTTCTTACCAATTTTGGTGCTTTTCTCTGCATTCTTTCTACTTTCTTATAAGCTTTGCTTTTATTGTGACAACCAGAACTGATCACAGTATTGCAAATATAGTCTGGCCTATACATAAAATCATACTTTCTCTTGTGGAAGTGACAGATAGTTATGTCAGAAGTATTCCAAAAGAAAAGCAATCTTGCTTTATCTCAGTGGTCACCAACCTTTCTGGCTCAGTGGACCAGCAATATTGGTGGCAGCAGGTGGCAGAGGTTGGGGGGGAGGGAATGGTTTCACACAATGTATCTAATCTCTTGCATATATACATAGACCTTTGTGCAGCCCAGTTTCCAACAGGCCATGGATTGGTAGCAGTCTGAGAACCAGAGTTTGGAGTCCCCTGCTTTAGCTAACATTACTTACCTCAGAAGAAAATAATGTGATAAGCATGTATGCATGCCTGGTTATAATTTATTGCTTTGCATTTTTATCACTTAAATAGTTAAAGAAAGCACCTTAACACTTAAAACACTTTAATGGATTAAGTCATCATGTTCTATAAAAAGAAAATACTCCAACATGGATCTGGTCCAGTAGGTATGAAGTAATCAGAAAAATGCCTTTGAGATCAGACTGCCCACCTGAGACAGAGGGGCCATAAATCATAAGTCAACTGATACTTCCAATCACAAGAGAAAAAAGCTTTAATTCCTAATTCAGTTTTCCTGCTGTATTTCAATGGAATACCATGGAACAAAACTAATTCTTTCCCTTCCCCATTTTTGCATTTATCCATGGCCTATGAATGGTAACCTTGAAAAGGCATTTGGCTTTGCTACTTTGCTAACTTGATTATTTCACATACAATCCTGAAACATTTCATTTACAGTTGTGCTTTCCTTTGCCGGTAAGTGAACTTTTATATATATATCTCACCGGCTCAAGGTTGACTCAGCCTTCCATCCTTCTGAGGTCGGTAAAATGAGGACCCAGATTGTTGGGGGCAATATGCTGAACTCTGTAAACTGCTTAGAGAGGGCTGTAAAGCACTATGAAGCAGTATATAAGTCTAAGTGCTATTGCTATATATTAATATAACCAGAGATAAGAGGAATATCAGCTGATCCTACTGTAATACCCTCATTGTTGGAATCTGAATTTTATCTAAAATGTCAGCTAAAATGTAGCCCATTTATCTGTGGTATAATACCAGGAAACTGGAAGTTTTAGTGGAAAGATTAAGCAAACCCTTAGAAATGTATAGCTGAAATTTATGTACATTAAATTCACTTAGTCTTCTGGATATTTTGTTCATATTTTTAAAGGAAGGTTTAAAAAATCATACCATTCCACACAGGAAGTAAACCACTTTGTTTAAAGACATAAATTAATAATTTTGTACGAACCTGTTTGAATATAAAATTAAAGCATCAAGGTAGTATCAAAAATGCAATAATGGTGATAATTTTTTTATATCCAGTATAATAATATTAATTGCTTAAATGTATCTGGATTTCCATCATAAATAAAATACTATATATAAAAACTTCATTCCATAATGTTTTTCAATTATAAACATGGATGTATATTTTTTTGAAAGCTCACTAACAGGACCATCTGTGCTTTCTTTGATGTAAGAGCGATCAATATTAGCAAGATTGAGCCTTAGCTAGTATTCAAATAGTTATTTAATAAATTTGTCATATTAGCCTGAAAAATGTAGGGAGATACTAAACAGATTCTCTATAGATACCTCTTAAATATTAATTCATAATTCAATGAAGTTAGTGACTGAAATACTACATATAGTGTGTAAATGTAAGATATATTGCTATTTGATAAAGCGATTAATATAATTGATATGAATTGATAGACACTGATCATACCAGCACAAGAATAGGCACCAGATTCACATAAGCAGCAATCTATCACACTACACAGGACACAAGGTGCAAACTGTGCAGAGAGGCCAATACATAGTGGCAGGGTCTTAGATGCAGGAAGGAATGCATAAATTGAATTACATTGAATTGAATGGACCAGACTCTCCCAAATCCAGGTGGAAGGTTCCATAGAAGATCATGGAGAATAACAGGGTTAAAACCCTGTGGGCTTCCAGATCCGGATAGTCAGGCAGATATTGTAGTAGTTGACAAGCTAGAAGTCAGTGATGGTAATAGATGTAACTTTACCAAGCAGCAGCAACATCAGGAAGAAGTATGAGAAGCTGGAGAATTACTAGAGATTGAAGAAGGAACTAAAAAGAATGTAGAAAGATCAAAGTGGTCCCAGTGATTGATAAAAATACACAGAGCTGTGACTCCTAAACTGGAAAAGTGACTCCATCAGATCCCAAAAATATCTCTGTGTGTGCACATATGTGATGTGATGTGATGTGGTGTGTGTGTGTGTGTGTGTGTGTGTGTGTGTGTGTGTGTGTGTGTGTGTGTCCTATCCATATTAGTCCAACAAAAATTCCATTGACGTAGACAGTGGGAGAACTATTATTGAAGCAGTTATCAAGATCATGCAATTAGAATTGAATAGAATTCTTTATTGGCCAAGTGTGATTGGACACATAAGGAATTTGTCTTTGGTGCATATGCTCTCAGTGTACATAAAGAAAAATAAAAGACATTCATCAAGAATCATAAGATATAATACTTAGTGATAGTCATAGGTTACTAATAAGCAATCAAATCGTACTAGAAAACAAATAAAACAATATAAATTGCAAGGATACAAGCAACATGGTTATAGTCATAAGTGGGAAGAGATAGGTGCTAGGAAGGATGAGAATAATAATAGTAATACAGTCTTAGTAAATAATTTGACAATGTTGTGGGAATTAGTTGTTTAGCAGAGTGATGACATTCAGGAAAAAGCTGTCCTTGTGTCTAGTTGTTCTAAAATGCAGTTGTGAATGCAGTTATAGCTATATTCATTGCATGTTTAGGCCACTGTGATAGAATCACCTCTGAGGAATCAAAGATGATGCATTCAGCTTTGATTTCTCAAGCTGTCATGCTTGATGTAGAAAAATGTGTTTCTTAACCAAAAAGGTAACATTCAGGAAAAAAAAATCAGTGATAATTGAATATGGGATTTCTGAATTTTGGTTCAGACAAATCACTTATTTTCTGGGAAAGTTTTTATACAACCGTTAGAAGTATTCCTTCCCTCCACTTTAAAGACATTACATCTTAAATCATCACATTTTAATCTGTAAAAGAAAACCAAGCCAGATATTTAGAAACCTTATTGAATCAATAGAAGTTTGTTAAGCAATTTGCACAGATACAAAGAGTAACTGGATTCCTCTTAGTTCAAATCTACAATTTTTATATGTTCAAGAATATTTTAGTAATATAATACTTAATTTGTGCAATTGGTTAAATTGGACTTTCCCCCCTTATCTACAGTGTTCAACAGAGCATTTTTGGAGATAGCATGAACTGAGCATGTTGACTGTCTGTGGAGTGCAACTATGATGGATACTTCTGAATTTCAAATACTACAAATGTTTTCTATCACAAATGTATAAATTGATTTTCTGGATACTGTATTGTATACTATACTATGACCAGTATTCATGTAATGTGAAATACAATGCAAGGTAACCAGACTGTCATCACTCATTTCATCCTTCTGGGATTTGGGGAGCTTCATGGTATGCAGATGTTATTGTTCATGTTGTTTTTAATACTTTACATATTTACCATGATGGCCAATTTCCTTACTCTTCTTCTAATTGTGGTTGATCACCATTTGCATACACCCATGTATTTCTTCTTAGGCAATTTGTCATGTTTGGAAATGATGTACAGCACTACAATCTTGCCTAAGATGTTGGACAGTTTTCTAACAGGGGAAAAATCAATCTCTTTCAAAGGATGTATTATACAGTTTTATTTCTTTGCTTCTCTGGGTAGCACAGAATGCTACCTCCTCTCTGTGATGTCTTATGATCGATTTTTAGCTATATGTAAACCTCTACATTATGTTACTGCAATGAGAATTTCACGCTGCATCCAGCTAGCTATTGTGTCTTGGATCAATGGCACTGGGTTTACATCTGTATATTTGGTCTTAATGTTACAGCTTTGGTTCTGTGGCCCCAATGAAATTGACCATTTCTTTTGTGAATCCTTGCCATTAATAAAGCTATCTTGCAGTGATAGCACACTTGCAAAATATACTATTGCTATCCTGGCTTATATATTTACATTTCCTCCTTTTATTTTGACTTTTATGTCTTACATATTTATACTAAGGACCATTTTGAGAATACCATCTAGAATTGGGAGACAAAAGGCCTTTTCTACCTGCTCCTCTCATCTGATTGTTGTCTCTTTTTTCTATGGGGCAATAACAATTGTATACCTGATACCTGAAACTGAACAAATGAAAAATTATACGAAATTCTTTTCTCTGTTATACACAGTGCTTCCCTCACTACTCAACCCACTAATATACACGTTGAGAAACAAGGCCGTCAAAGAAGCCCTGAAGAAGCTATTTGGTAGATTTTGGAAAAATAGGTTTTTACCATGTGTTTGAAAGAGATGCAATAATGTATAGTTTTGTAGTTAATGGGGCTTACTGTAGAAAGCTTCTAGAAATACAGCTCAATATACATTTTCAATGTGCAGGTGGATAGCTCCATATTTTGAACTAGTATTGTTATTTGAATTTCTCCTTCTTGGACACATTAAGAATAATCATATATTATAGCTTTATCAGTTGGATTTCATTAGAATCAAAATAAAGAAAACTACTTCTTGATTTTTCACCTTAGTATCTTAATATTTTAGTCTCTCAAAACCTGGTAGGCCATGAGTAAGGTGACCAGACGTCCCGCTTTTGGCGGTCACACTTTTGAACAATTTGTCCCGCGTCCCGCGGCGTCTTAAAATAGTCCCGATTTTCTTCTTCCTCCTCCTCCAAACAGCACTTTCTGTTTTCATGTGCCGAGCATCAAAGCCACGCCGCCGCCACCCCCTTAGTTAACCACCCGGCGCTGTCCCCGGTCGCCTTTAGCTGGAAGGACCGCGAGTGCGCCCGTCCATCAGTGGCTTCTTACAGCTGCAAGCTGAGACTGGAGGATCGAGCGCGGGATGTCAGGGAGAGAAGAACACATTTACCTGGCCTCACCCCCCCCACGGAGCAGTGAAGCCCACGCTGCAGAAAAGCTAAGCTTCCAGCCTTGCTCTCCCCCTGCCAGTCACCTCCTCGCTCTAGCCCTCTTTTGTCTCGCTTCCTCTTTTGCTGCTGCTTTTGGCACCGCTGCCTCGCAGTTTCTTGCCTTCTGCAGCTCGGAAGAACGAGTCCGCCTCCTGCTCGGTGGATGGCGAAGAGGCGGTTGTTATGAGGAGTCTGTACGTGGGCTTGGAAGGCAGGTGCGGGGAGTAAGGGGAGGCGACTCCATCGCTGTACAGCCCCTCCGCTTCTTCCTGTCGCTTGGCTGTGCAGCGCTGTTTCCCGCTCTGCTGCTCTTCACCTGGTTCGGCTCGGGCTGCTCGAGTGAATCCCGGACAAAGAACGGCGAACGGATGGCTGCAGTAGGGCTGGCTGGCTGGCTGGCTCTCCTTGGAGCGCCCAGGCCAGGCAGGAGGACGGAGGAACCTCCTTAGAGCGAGTGCCCCGGGATTTGGTAGGAGAGGGCGGCTTCAGAGTTGTGCAAATAAAGGGTTAACTTTAGATTTCCTTATGAGGAAGGCAGGGCAAAAAGCGAAGAGAACAAGCAAAGTGGTTGCGAGGAGAAAGCCTACACACACACACACACACACACACACACACACAAACACACACACGCTAAAGAAGTGAGGAACAGCGGAGTGAAACATCTGGGTGAGAAAAAAAAAGAACCCTACTTTTAAAGCGGTTCTCCTTTAAGGAAGAATTTTGAAAAAAAAAGTTTGGAGAAAAGTGAAGCGGAGCGGAAAAATGGCTATCGCTTCACACAAATAACAGCGGCGAACAATTAGAGACCAGAAAATTAAAAACCTGAAAAGACTTTTAAAATGATGTTTTTAGAAAAAATCTCCTTTGCTGTTTTTCTGCACAAGACACAAATAAACACATAACCCTAGTTATCTAAGGGAGGAGGAGGAAGGTACATGTTTGAGAATCTAGATAAATTTTTCATTATTGAAAGATATGAAGGACATAAGGATATCAGAACAAAGAAAGTATAATGTCATTGAACATCACCCAAAAAATATTATTTCCAGAAAAAAATATTTGAGGATATCCAGATCTTTGAAAGATACAGGCAGATGATCACTTTATTGTCAAGAAAATGCAAAACTTTATAGGCACAAGAAGAAACACAAGAACATAAATTTAATCATGGATTAGGTTTGGCTCAAGGGCATCCTTGGATAGTTGCGAACCAAATTTGGAATTAGCTCAACAGTTCAATGTCATTTAACTTATGCAGAAACATTCATTGAAGATCAGGGTCACACATGGATACAAAATATGGGTTATTCTACTTTGGGGAATATTGTTGTAGTTTGTGAATGTAATGAATTCATTCAGACATACTATACATCAAAATGAAGGCAGGGACTTATGTTAACAAAGGCAATAACAGACGGAAAATAATAACAAGACTTGTTTTTTGCTGCAGCATGCATTTACGTTGTGTCTTTAGAATTTGCAGTACAGACACATTCCTATTGGCATATACAGAGCCCATTTTATTATTGAAAATATAGAAACTTTGTAAACCTAACAAAATAGTGGGGAGAATGCATCTAAAATTGCCAACCAAATCCTCCCCTTCTTATTCAGCCTCCTTTTCCTTGGAAGGCCAAAGTAGCACTTGGTAGTGTTAGCCTTTAGAAGCATCATCAACCTATGTTAGTTAATCCTGGTCTTTATTTCCACAGCTAATAATTTAGCATACCAATTTGAGGGTGGAACCTCTTTCTGAGTTTGAAGATCTTTTGGAAGATTTTCCTTGTTTCCATGTTTTATTACATAAAAATTAATACTATAACAAGCATTCATTTTAAAATAGATATAGCACTTATGGAGATAATATTCCACAGGACTGAGATTTATTTTTCAGCTGAGTTCCTTCAACTCAATATTAGTTTATAGAAATGGATAATTAGATCTGAGGATCAGCAAGAAACGTTGCCTGGGAGACGAGATGCTCCTGGAAGCCCGGATGGTCCCTTTAAAACAGAGGTCTTCAAACTTGGCAACTTTAAGACTTGTGGACTTCAACTCCCAGAATTCTCCAGCCAGCATAGCATAGCTGGCTGGAGAATTCTGAGAGTTGATGTCCACAGGTCTTAAAAGTTGCCAAGGTTGGACACCCCTGACTCTAGTTATCAAAAGTCTTGTCAGGCTCAAAACCAAGAATGTCACAGGGTGATTCTTTCCTTCTGTCCAATCACACTGACTTTGCCAATAAAGAATTCTATTCTATTCTATTCTATTCTATTCTATTCTATTCTATTCTATTCTATTCTATTCTATTCTATTCTATTCTATTCTATTCTATTTATTTATTTATTTATTTCATAAATACATAAATTTTCTTGAATTTTAAATTTTAAACGACAGGAAGTCTACTAAAAAAATTCACTCAAATGAGAAATATGCCAAAGAATAAAATAATACTATACATATTTTTTAATGTATTATATTTGTAAATTGTACTTACCGTATGTTGAAATTAAAAAATATATATATTACAATACTATTTTTGCGTTCTATGAAAATTTTTGTTGCTCCGTATAGACCAAATTTTTAATCAGGAACACCCCCCCTCAGGAAACCCCCCCTCAGGAACCCCCCACCCCCACCCCCCCCACCCCCGGTCAATGGTGTCCCTCTTTACCAATGTTAAAATCTGGTCACCTTAGCCATGAGGCCTGTAGAGTTCAGGGAACTGGTGAGATATTAAGGTGGCTACATGGTTATTAACATCTGCTGTTTGCCTAATATTTGTCTTTGGTACCAGTTAATATTGATGGGAAGTGAAAGGTCCCATCTGTGGATACCATTATGTGGGATGTCAGAGGGATTGGTACTTTTTTCACTCCTGTTTAGCATCTACATGAGATCATTTATTGCCATAGGGTGAGGTGTCATAAGAATGCTTATAAATCTCTGGCCCTGACAAATTAAGTGATGCTGTTAATGTTCTCTCCCAGTGCCTGGAGGCTGTGGAGAACTGGATGTGGAAAAATGGTATAATAAATGATAAATTTATAAATAATAAAATAATGTAATGATATAATGTAATATACCATATTTTTCGGAGTATAAGACGCACCGAAGTATAAGACACACCTTAGTTTGGGGGGAGGAAAACAAGGAAAAAAGGCCTCTGCCTCCAAGCAATTTGCCAAACAGTAAACAGCAAACAGCACAGATGATATACACTGTTTGCTATGTATTTCTGTGCATGTGTGCTTGACCCATAGAAATAGCAAAGAATTGGAGAAATGTACATTATGCCAGAAAGTTTTCTTAAATGTAGTCACACTAACTCCTCCCAATTATTTAAATAGATCTACTCCAAGGTAACTAAACTCTAATACTAAACAGGACACTGTTAAATTTCAGACTATACTTGTACAGAGCTGTTAAAATTAATTAAAATTTCTGGAAGTATACATTATTCTCTATTATTTAAAAGAAGATACACTGGGCCTCTTCAGAGCAAGCATTTATTTTAAAAAGCTTCTTTATTTTGTTAAGTTGTCTAGATTTACAGGGATCTCCAACCTTGGCAACTTTAAGACTTGTGGACTTCAATTCCCAGAATTCCACAGCCAGCAAAGCTAACAAAGCTGGCTGTGGAATTCTGGGAGTTGAAGTCCACAAGTCTTAAAAATGGCCAAGGTTGGAGACCCCTGGCTCTAGAACAATAATAAAGCAGTCTTTAAAAAATAAGTCTAATAATTTGAACATTCTACAGACATTTATAGTTATTCACTTACCCCCCTTCAGCAAAAAATAAAAATCTGCATGTCTCTCCCAGCTTTTTGCCTCTTTGCAGTTTCAGTTTCACTTTCATTTTAGCACATGGCAAGTCAGCTGTAGGTTGGGAAGCTGCTAGTCACTTGCTTGCTTTACAGGCTCTTCCCTCTTTGCTGCAAACAGGTAAATTGCTGGAAGACAGAGGCCAAAGGGTGGGGGTGGGTGGGTGGGTGGGGTTACATTTGGTGTATAAGACACACCCAGGTTTTCACCCTCTTTTGGGGGGTAAAAAGGTGCATCTTATACTCCGAAAAATACGGTAAATATTATATATGATATATGATATCATTATGATATGTTAGAGTATATTACATTGTTGTTTGTATGTGCAATGAGAGCTTGTGCAATGGAGATAAATTCCTTATGTATCCAATCACAACTGGTCAAATATATTCTATTCTATTCTATTCTATTCTATTCTATTCTATTCTATTCTATTCTATTCTATTCTATTCTATTCTATTCTATTCCATTCCATCCCATCCCATCCCATCCCATCCCATCCTTTTCTATTCTATTCTATTGAGGTTCAACTGAATCTTGGGAAAACTCAATGGGTTTGGGGGCTTCTGCATCTGGGTCTTTACATCTTGGTACCAGATGGGTTGGTACTACCTCAGATGGTCCTGGTGTGCTATTTGGGCACCATTTTACTCCTTTTTTCTTATTCTTGCACCATGCATTTTCATTATTTCAAGCATCTTTAAAATGGTATCAGCTGAAGGCCATCAAAAGCCCTTTATTACCTGCTCTTCTCATACATGGTTGTGGGAGTGATAACTTGATTTCTCTGCAAGTCAAAGCTTTGACATATACTACTATAATACCCATGCTGAATCCCTTTATCTACAGTTTAAGAAACAAGGAAAGCTATGAAGGAATTAGAGGATAATGTGTAAAACAACTAAAAGAATATTGTTCCAAAAGAAATAATTTAGAGGCATTTTTAGATAATATGAATATGGGAATTATCTATAGAATTACTAATAAATGTTCTTAACAATTTGTATATATTGTGTGAATTCAAGCATTATTTGAATTTATTAAATTTCTTGTAAGAAATCACAAACTTGCTGAAATTTAATACAATCTTCTACCTGAATAAGGGAAAATGGTATATTTCTCCAATACATTCAATTCATGGGATTTTTCTGGGACAATATTGGTTGCACTATGAAATTAGGATTAGCAAGAATTACTCACACCATTAATAGCAGACATTCTCAGAAAAAAAAGACACATTGTTTTCATTCATGTGTGGATTAAATGGAAAGGGAGGGGTGAAAACAGGATCAATATCTCACCTTCAGCATCTCCATTCATTCACCTGATTAGTTACCTTCAGAAGTGGTTTAACATCAGCATATTGTACTCAGAGTACCTTCAATTCTTTTTAATATTTCTTTTTTAATATATTTTATTCACTACTGGGATAATTCATAATCATTTTACAATGATCAAAAGGAATTAATCTTTCAATTCACAATAGAATTCATAATTAAAATGATTTTTAAAATTTATATATTGTGCTATGATTAAACTGCATTAATCTGTGTCCATATTTTCAGTTGTCACCAACCTTGATTCTTTCAAAATAAGTATTATAACAATGAAAATGAATCATTATGCAAAGTAATTCGAGAGCCATAATGATCCGTCCATTAAAGTCTAGAAAGGTATCCTATTTCATTAAAAAGTTCATACTTGCTACATGGGTAAGGTGACCAGACGTTCCGCTTTTGGCAGGACAGTCCCGCTTTTTAATAATTTGTCCCACGTCCCGCGGCGTTTCAAAAAAGTCCCGCCAAGCAAGTGCGGCACGGAAGCTGCTGGTGGCCGGGTGGGTGGCAGCCCCCCCGGGCAGGTATAGGGCCAGGCCTGCGCTTGGAAGAGGCTGCCGCTCTTGCTGCCCGCTTTCTTCCTTCTCCTACCACGAAACAAAAGTGAACTGCTTCGGGAAGGCAGGCAGAGTCTGCAGCCAGGCAGGGAGCGAGAGCGGTGGTAAGGGCTACGATGAGGGGGGGTGTTTGGGGGGGGTGCACAAAGCTTTATCACAGCAATCCTGGATTTGTGTCTCCACCTTTATTCACGTGGATGGGCTGCGGGATAAGAGAGATGGACCCCTCCTGTCTTGCTCCCCTAGAACCCCCCCCCCCGTCAATGGTGTCCCATTTTACAAATATTAAAATCTGGTCACCTTATACATGGGTGTCTAAAGAAAGGGGGTGGTCTTTCAAGTCTCCAAGATGACAAGGAACAATTTTGTTCATTTGTATGACATCATTGCACTTATCAAAGCAAGAGATATTTCAGAATGCTGCACATGCCCTCTTGCAGTTTTTGACATGCAGATACCACAGGTTCTGTTAATTTGCTGCCAGATTGCGATAACTAATGTCAGCTGCCAAAAATATTTAATTTGGTCTATCTAAAGATCATCTTAGTACACAGATGCAGGTACCAATAGAGGTTATAAAGCATTTTTATAATTGACCCAATCATTTCTTTTTATTTAGAAACCAATTTTCACCTCTTCCAAATTTCTGTGATGTCTCAGCTAAACAGAATGTTAAATTCCTTAAGGATCTCATGTAATTAAAATCTAATTATAATTTTGGTTTCAAACCTCATGGTAATTGATATGTAAACATACATTATCATAAGCATCACATTCTGCAATGGGTTCAGAAAACCAAAAATCACACATTACACTGATTCTTGCTCTGAAAAATGATTTATTCATAACTACATATTTATTCTTGTTTTTTTCTGAAATATTAGAGAATTTCAGAATTCTGTTTTTGAGGGATGGTATTGGGACTGACTCAAAATTGTGAATAGTGAGATGGGCAGCATATACATTTCATATTAAATGAAAAACAGAAGGCATGAAGGAGAAAGCAGAAATAATGCTCCATTGCTTTGTCAAACCTAAACTTTGAAAGAATATGTGGTTTGTCTCCCATAAGTGGCTTGGAGCTTCATTTTGCTATCCCGTGGAACTCATCACAATGATGATGATGATGACGATGACAATGATGAAGATGATGGTGGTGAGGTGGGATGTGTGTGATGATTTCATCTACAGTTATTATTAGATCTGTGAGGAAGATGGATGGTTTTAAAATGTGATAAAATAAATAAATGGACTACTGCAATGCGCTCTACATGGGGTTACCCTTGAAGAGTATCCAGAGACTTCAACTGGTGCAAAATGCGGCTGCGAGTGCTGTGGTGGGTGTCTCAAGATACACCCACGTAACACCCATACTCCGCCAGCTGCACTGGTTGCCCATTGGTTTCCGGGTGCAATTCAAGGTGTTGATTATCATCTTTAAAGCCCTACATGGCTTAGGACCAGGTTACCTCCGGGACCGCATCCTACTTTATACTTCCCTTCGACCGGTCAGGTCCCACAGAGTGGGTCTCCTCCAGGTCCCCGTCAACCAAACCATGTCGGCTGGTGGGCCTAGGGGGAGGGCCTTCTCTGTGGGTGCCCCTGTTCTCTGGAACCAACTCCCACCGGAGATCCGAATTATCCCCATCTTGCTGGCCTTCCGAAAAGCCATTAAGACATGTCTCTTCCTGCAGGCGGGGTGATTTTGAGACGACATTACATCCGATGTCTCCCCCATGAATGTATGGTGTTATATGTGTTTTTAATTAATTGTTTTTTAAATTGTTTTTAATGATTTGTTTGGTTGTTTTCTTAAAATGCTGTACGTTGCCCTGAGTCCTTAGGGAGTAGGGCGGCATAGAAGAACTTCCAAATAAAATAAAATAAATAAAATAAAATATCTAAGTAAAATATCATACCTTGGCACTTCAAAGAGATTATAGCTCTTTACTGCCAACATTGTCCTTAATGTTATCCCATTTATTTGCATAGCTTTTCATATTTTCGTATTAATTCTAGCATCTTAATGATGATATCAGCTGAAGGACATTAAAAAGCCTTTTCTAACATCATGGTAGTGATTTGTTTAATGGAAATAGTGATTTGAATTTTCTTCATTCCATGAATGAAGAGGGTAGAAGAAAGAGCTGACTTTCATGTACCCAATCATACTAAATCCTATTATCTATAATTTGAGAAATAGAGAAATTAGTGAAGCTCTTAAGAGGATGAGAAATAAGATAAGAAATAGACTATTTTTCCACCAATAATTTTGGAGTATTTTTCCACAAATACAAAAAATAACTGTGATGGTGTGTTTATTTAGTCCTGCGGGATTGGGTGGCTTATAAGAACAATAAATTAAATTAAATTAAATTTAAATTTTGTTGAATAGGGATACATGATTTCTACATAATTTCCAGAATTCAAGCATGAATTGAATTTATTAAACACCCATCTAAAGAAATACAAGTTTTATATAATTGGATATAGTTATCTCCTTGCACAGCCTTGGTAAATTGTTTACCTTATAAATGGAAGCTGTTGTGATGTGAGCAATATAAAACATTATAAACATAATTTGGAAGGTTTAAAAATAAATTAAGTGTTTGGTGCTCTCTGTGTGTGTGTGTGTGTGTGTGTGTGTTGCAGGGAGGAAGGGATATTTTTATACTGGCTAATTTCACGACTGATTATAAATAAAATAAAACATGCAGTAGATTATATTTCTTCATTAACTAATGTTCACATTTTCAGCGGACACCAACCTTAATAGCATTGAAATAAATGAAATAAATATAATAATAAAATTCATCCTGTATGATCCAAAGATTATCTCTAGGCAGATCTGGGATTGCAGGTCATCTCTGCCAGCAAAAAGAAAAAAAACCTAGCATTTGGTACATGGGTTGTAAATTAAGGGGGAGGGGTAAAGATGGCAAGATGGCTGATGAAGTATTACAATAGCCAATCTCTATTTATGTGACATCACATAATTTATCTTTCAGTCTTAATTCTTTATAATGCTCTTAATGATCTACATTGTTTGAAGATTTGAATAATCATCAAGATTATTATTCAATATTTGAATAAAAGAGAAAATAAAAAATGAGTTTCAACACCAGATACATTCAGTCAATTATTGTTTTTTCGTCTGGTAGGTGACTCTTTGTCAAGGAATCCCTCAACCACTGCCATGAAATTACTTCAGAATGGGTAGAAGCAGGTACTGTGTCCAGTTCCACAGGAGAAGTATGATGAATATTGACTGCAGGACAGCACAATTTATTCCAATATACTTTGTCCAGGACTCAAGAATGGGATGAAAAGGAACATTGGTACTCACCTGATACGTCCTTTCTTGTTGGGTGAAGCCAGCCTCCAAGGATGGGTTAAATCTGTCCTCTAGCCAATCAGGACCAAGTCTGTAATCTATAAATATAACCTCTGTGCAGTTGCACCCCCTCTTTTATTGAGGGATGAAAGTCAGACTCTACGTGTATTCCCAACACAACCATTTATTAAAGAGAACAACAGACTAACTATGTACAGATAAACAATGAAAAACCCCAAATAGCAGCCAGTCAGTAATGTAAAAAGGGCGGGACTTGGAGGCTGGCTCCACCTGATGAGAAAGGACGTATCAGGTGAGTACCAACGTCCTTTCTCCATACTGGGTGGAGCCAGCCTCCAAGGATGGGACGTACCAAAGTAATCAGGTCCCTTGGGAGGGCCCATTAAGACTGACTGGAGCTGCCACTGTCCACCACTGCCTGGTGCAACACCTGTTGTCCAAATGCAATCTGAATCTGAAGTGAAAATGTCAAGTTTATATTGGCGGACAAACGGTGTTGGAGAAGACCAAGTGGCCATGTGGCACACCTCCTCAATGGAAGCTCTGGCCCTCCAGAGCTGCGGTGGTGGCCACACTGTGTATTCAGTGAGCGGTGCTCATGGCTGCTCATGGCAATGACACCTGTTCATAAGTCAATGTGATGGTAGCCCAGAGCCAACGACTGACTGTGGAGGAAGAAGCCTTTCTACCCTTGGAAGCCCCCTGGAACAGAACAAAGAGTGCTTCCGTGCGGCAGAAGTCCGAGGTGTACTGTAAATAAATGTCTAAGGCATGCCTGACATCCAGCAGGTGCCACCTACTGTATGTTCAGCATCACTTTGGGGGTGTGGGTAGAAACTAGGAAGAGCAATTTCCTGTGCCCTGTGATAGGGAGAGTTCACCTTCGGTATGAAAGTGAGATCCACCCTGTCTGGGTGGATGATACAAAGGTCCCTTCTGACTGAAAGAGTGGCTAGTTCTGATATCCTGTGGGCAGAAGTGACCGCTATCAGAAAAACCACCTTATATGTTAAGTGGGACAATGAAGCAGCCTGCAAGGGCTCGAAAGGACCCTCTGTGAGAGCATTGAGTACCACCGATAGATCCCAAGTTGGGTAACAATGGACCACTGGGGGGCACAAGTTTACCGCCCCCTTGAGGAATTGCCAAATTAGGGGGTGGGCCAATAGGGAGGCTAGGTGTTGGCACAAAATAACCATGGAGAGGACCTATGGAGAAAGCCCCTTGGCAAGATCTTGGCGCAGAAACTGAATGATGTTAATGATAGAGAGGTCCACCGGACAATACCCCACCTGCATGCACCATGTGTGAAAAACCTTCCAGGTGGAGGAGTAAATATGGTCAGTGGATGGCCTCCTAGAGGCCGACATAATCTGCGCAATGTTGTCAGGGACCAGGCGATGCTTCAGAGTGAGCTGCTCAAGTGCCAGGCAGTCAGCTGATGAGGCTCTGGATTATGGACTGACCCCTGGACAAGCGACCACTCTGTCGGCGGGATCCTACCAAGGAGGTGACATGGAGAAGGACATAAGGTCCGTGAACCAGGCTCTCCTGGGCCAGTGTGGGGCCAGAAGGAGCACCTCCGCCTTCACCTGCAGGATCCGCCGGATCACCGGGCTCAGGGGTAGAGGGGGAAAAGCATATAGAAGGCCTGGTAGCCAGGCACAGTGAAGAGCGTCTATGCCTTCTGCTCCCTGTGTCTGATATCTAGACAGGAACCTGGGCAGTTGGGCATTCCCCGGAGTGGCAAAAAGGTCCATGATGGGCAGACCGAAGCAGCTCACCAGCTGCTGAAACAGGTCCAGGTGCAGGCTCCACTCCGCCGGATCGATGGGATGGTGGCTGAGCCAGTCTGACACCCCAGAGATGTATTCCACTGAGATGGACTGCAAGTGCCTCTCTGCCCAGAGCCCCAGACTCATAGCCTCTGCCATGAGGGACTTGGATATGGTACCCCCCTGCCTGTTGATGTGGGCCTTCATGGTGACATTGTCCGTTAGGACTAGTATGTGCTGACCAGACAGGAGGCCCCTGAAATGATCGAGGGCAAGGAAGAAGGCTCTCATCTCCAGCAAGTTGATGCTGAGACCCTGCTCTGCAACAGACCATGTGCCCTGGGGCCACCTGAGATTGTACATGGGGCCCCCACCCAACAGTGCTGGCATCGGTTGTCATTGTCAGCCTGTGAGGCTCCAGGAAGAAGGTGCCCCTTTGAGGGCATCTGATGTCCACCACCGAAGAGACCTATGGATAGCTACGGGAAGCCAGATCCTTGCATGGGAGGTGCTGCAACCGAAGTGCTGGAAAGGCAATAGAAACCATTGAAGGTCTCTGGAGTGCAGGTGAGCCCAAGGGGTGATATGGATGGTAGATATCATCTTGTCCAGGAGGGATGACAAAAGGTTCAGGGGAATCGCAGTTTTGGCCAGAACTTGCTGGACTAATTCCAATAAGTTGTCCCTCTGTTCCTGGGACAGGTACACCCTGCACTCCAGAGAGTCAATAATGGCCCCCAGGTGAGCCACCCTGGTGGAGGGGAAAAGCTGGTTCTTCCCTAGGTTGACTAGGAACCCGTGGTGTCCAAGGGTGTTAAGGGTTACCTGGATGTCCTGCTCTGCCTGGGGCAGAGAGGAAGACTGGATGAGGATGTCATCCAGGTAACACTAGACATGCATGGGGATAGTCCATAGGTGGGTGGTCAAGGTGGCCAGGACCTTGGTGAACACTCTCGGCACTGAGGACAGGCCGAAGGGCAATGCCATATATTCATAATGCACCGCTGCATAACAAAACTGGAGGTATTGGCGAGATGGGTGGATTGGAATGTGGAGGTAAGCCTCCAAAAGGTCAATTAAAGGCCGAGCATTGGCAGCCCCCATATTGACCATACTGCTGACCTTGATATTTGCCGTACAACTGGGCCAGAGCCCTGGGGCCCCTTCTGAAGAAGGAGGAGGACCTACTAGGGCTTTCTTGGTACAAGGAGGGAGAACCTTATGCTTATCCCTATTTTCTATGACTATGGGGTCCAGTGCAGGGCCAAAGAGTGACTTGGGGGTGGCAGCCAATTTCCACTTATGGTGAGCATCAGCTGGCCAGCTATGGAGCCAATGCAGCCGTTGGGCAACCACTGATGCCCCCATTGATCTGGCCGCAAATCGGGCCACTTGGAGCATGGCATTGGAGGTGAACTGTGCAGTCGCCAACAGTTTGTTGAGGTCCTGTCCTGGTGCACCTGTGTGTCTGCTGATTGGATGTGTTCCTGTAGAACGTGGAGCCATTTCAGGGAGGCACAACAGAAGAATGACACTATCATGGACGCTCTCACCACCCAGGCAGCCGCCTGGTGTGACCTCTGCAACACCTATTCTGTGCGGCAGTCCTCCGGTTTGAGGAGCTCCTCCGAACCACCTGGTAGCTGTGTGTTTGAATACAGTGCAAGCACTGGACTGTCCACTGGAAGTAGAGGCAAATGCTGGGCCAGCTGCATTGCAACATTAAAATATCTCTTCTCTAGAGCATTAGGGAGTGGCCCAGCAGCAGGTGACTGCCATTGCTTCAAGATGGACTGCATGAAAAAATTTGGAGTGGGGATTACCTCAGTTTGGGAGGTGGTGGCCTCCTCAAATATGGGATCCCCCTGTGTGCTCGTCCACTGAGCCTCAGTCATATTTGAGGGTAAGTTTGCCATAGTTTTAGCCTTATGGAGGAGGAACCTAAGCAAGCTAGGATGGAATAGCCCCGTGGAGGTGGCACATTCTGGTGCCAAGTCCTCATCCTTGGACATCCTGGAATCCAAGGGGTCCTCCACTATTTGTCCTTCCTCCAACTGACCCTCCTCTTTGTCACCCAACGAGGCCAGAGAGTCATGGTCAGAGTAGTCCCCTTCATCATACGCCTCTGGGGTGACATGCCCTGTGTCCCCAATGGGGGGTGAGGCATAGGAGGAACCCAGTATTGAATGGTGGGGCTGAATGGCCATGGCCTTCATAGCTGCCTCTATCCTTTTGCTGATGGCAGCGTTGATGCGTTCCGGCACTGCTGGGTCAGCTAGGGGGTTTATAGGGACTGAGGGTGACTGACCTCCTGTCTGAGCCCCCCACTGGAGGCGACACCCCAAATGTCCCCTCATGCAGGGAAACTTCCAAATTGTCCAGGGACAAATTATCTGATGGACAACCTGATGGCCGCTTGTTGGTTGGGGCCATTCTAGAGCTGCCTGTGGTCTTGGATATTTGCCCAGAGGTCTGAGCAAGGTCCTGTCCCTGAGCTGCTGGCTTAGTTCTGGATGAGGCCTTGTGCCCCTCTGAGGCCCTGTGTCCCACTGAGGCCTTAGCAGTCTTGTGGGGAGGAGGGGAGTTCCGGGCCAGGGAGGACCTGTCCCTGGAATCTGTTGCCGTGCCAGGGGCTGATTCCCAGTAGGGTCCTCCCTGGGGCATGGCCTACTGGACTTAGACTTCACCTTCCCCGGCCTGCTCTCCCTATCAGCCATAATTAGTTAGTGTCAGACAACTGGGAACGGGGCTGCTGCTGCCTCTGTGGCTCAATTGGCGACCGAAACAAGGGGCTGGGAGTGACAATTGGCCCCTTAGACAGGCAGCTCAGAGAAAGAAATGTGGCCGGGATGGCTTTTGGCAATTCAAAATGGCCACGATGACATCAGCGCCAGCATGCCTCAATGGCTTTTCGCGCCTTTCACAATCAGCTGTTCATTGGCTTGTAAGAAGGGCGCTCCTGGCCTAGTGCTTGTCGACAAGGCCTCGCTGCTCGATTGCTGCTGCTCAGAGCCTGAACATCTGTTAATGCAGCCAAATTTAGAAGAACGCCCCAATCGGCTGTGTGAGCATTCGCTGTAGCCGAAGGGAGAGGAACGGCGGCCATTCAAGCACGAGACTTCTGCGGCTTGCTGTCAAGTCCTCTATCAGTACCTCTCTTCCTTATGAGCAGCATAGAATGGGAGGCCTGCTCAGGCTTCCTCACACAGTCGGAATCAAATAAGTAAGGAATCAGGCCTTCAACTGGAGGAGCCGCTCGCGCCTGGGCAAGCGCCCGTTGTTGTCCTCAATCCAAGACCTGATGACAGCTGTCACTTGGGGAGGTTAGATGAATAAACTCACAGTTGAATGTAGATTTTCACTCGGTGAAGCAATCTTCAAGGATGGGAGCCTGTCTTTTTGGCTAAGGACCGAGATAAAAGACGGGGTGCAACTGCACAGATGTTACATTTATAGATTACAGACTCGGTCCTGATTGGCTAGAGGGCAGATTTAACCCATCCTTGGAGGCTGGCTCCACCCAGTATGGAGAAGACATTGACATGGTGTGCAGAAGATCCCTGTGAGAGCTCTGAAAGAAATATTAAAATACACACCCATCAGATTGATAACAAATGTCCATATATTCAAGACTGATATTTGCAGTTGTAACTTATAAAAGTCAGATTAAATGCAGAGTGAAGAAAAATTGATGCCTTTGAATTGTGTCCTGCAAAAATGGTCCAGAATATTTTGGCTGGACAGAAAGAATAAACATTTCAATATTAGATTGTCATATTTTTGCTGAAAATACTGAAATGGACATTATGTCTTAAAGAATGGATCACAATACAGGTCACTGAAGGAAAGTATTCATCTCAATGACTTTCATCATAGAGTGCAAAAATATTGCTGGAAATATAAATTACAAATGCTATATTGTCTTTCAAAATATTAGCTTCAGGTAAAAGAATAAATAAATAAATAAATATCAACCTAGAAACCTTAGGAGTCTGGCAAACTCCTTGTCAATTTTTGTTTTGTTGTGTTGTTATGTTTGGTTATTATAATATCTCATCTTTTTAATTTATTTCATTTGGCACTCTGCCATGCCAGAACAACTAGCTCCTGGGAGATGGACATGGAATTCTGAACTGGTAAAGTTTATCCTAGGAGTATATATACAGCAAACCAAGGGGGATTGTGTCAAGAAAGCCCTGTATCAAAGTAAAAAAAATTCTTCTGAGTAGAAAGAAGAAAGAAGATGCAGAGAATATTGAAGTTGTTTTGAATTAAACATTACAGAAATATGTGATCTTATATTATTAATGTGTATCAAAAAGGAGGGTTTAGAAATTTAGTAACTGAAAGAAATTAAAGTTTATGAAATTTTACTGAAGCCACTGATCAAATGGTTAATTATTATGATTACTAGTCTTTTAGCAGAAACAAAAAATGTTACCCAGGCCAATAAATTTTACAGGAAAAAAATGAATTTGTCTTCTTTGGCCAACCACCCTGACCTGCAAGTGCAAGGGTCAAGTTCTATCAGAAATAGCCATCTTGTACTTCTAAGTGATAAGATCATCCCCATTACAGATCAGGGGTGAAATGCTCCCGGTTTGGGCGGGCCAGTCGGTCGTCGTAGAGCTGATAGAGCCGATAGTGACTTCAGTGCAAGGCTTCCCCCACCCGCTTCCCCCACCCGCCTGGATGCCACCATTTGAGTTCTTTTACCCTCTGCGCATGCGCAAAGCGTTCTGCACATGCACAGAGGGTAAAAGAACCCAAATGGTGGCATCTAGGTGGGTGGGGGAAGCGGGTGGGGGACACCTCATGCTGCGATCGCTATCGGCTCTATTGGCTCTACAACGACCGACCAGCCCGCCCGAACCGGGAGCATTTCACCCATTTTCCAGATGTTTATAAAAAAAATTAATAGACTATATTAATGCATTCTAATCACTCCTCTGAGTATGATTTTCAGTTACCCAAAATTTTAGTAAATGAAAATGGATTAAGGAATTTAAAGGCCTGTTTATGCTGGTAGAAAGTATTAGATTGGGTATGATCTGCTGTGAAGAAATAATGTTGAAAGAAGTGAAAATAACTTTGGAAAATCATATATCCTTCCAATTTATGCAAATGAGTGTTGGCTTTCTTTAGAAAAAACACAAAATAAAATTAAATGTAGTGTTATTGGTTATCTCCATGTGTTTGCTTGCAAACTGGTAACATCATCAGTGCTTATACACCTACATTTAAGACTTTATTCTAGATGTCTACATACCCACAAATAATATTACTAGAATATACTGAATTGTGGAACTTCTAGATAAATTTTGTTCAGTCTACTGACTTTATATTTTGCATCTATAAGTCCTAGAATTTCTCGTGAATTCTGCCAAATAATATCAGGAATTTAAATAGAAAAAATATGCAGGATCCAATCTGGGTCGGTCATCAGGACCAGAGGTTTCGTCTGGCTACACACAACAGCCACAATATAAATACCACACAGAGAACAGCCCAAAGCACATAGAGAAGTTCCCTGTGGATGGGCTCCAGCATGAGTCCAAAAGTTCAGAAGACAAAACCTCTGGTCCTGGGGACCGACCCAGATTGGATCCTGCAATATTATTCTGGGATACATATATTTGCCTTCATTCATGAGAAAAAATATATGAATCAGACCTCAGAGTATCAAAGACAACAAATAAGGTCATACTTTCATATCAAAGGAGTAAAATTAGAAAGAGGTTTTTTGGAGGTTACTAAAAAATATAATTCACAAGGTATAGCCAACTTTATCTACTTACCTACTACACTGGTATGTTTAATATTTTCAGAGTTTCTAGTTATTTTTCAGAGAACCCATGTTTCATAAATCTGAATGTTTCATAAATTAATTCATGCCATAGTGTATCCTAAAAATCTCCAAATCTTAAAAGTATGAATTCTAGGATGAATGCTTGATTTTCTCAGTCACATCCCTCTTTTGTCTAGAAAGAAGTGGACATAATATAAGAATTCATACTGTTTTGTACCTTAAATTACATTAATGTAACACATCTAAAAAGTGAGCATACACAATGATTTCAAATGCATTATTATAAATCAATACACATATTGATATATACTTTCGGTAGAATGTTTGTGGTAAATTTTATTACTTCTACTATTAGTTTCTGTTTCGATACAATTTTTTTGTAATAGTTTATTGTAATTAATCTTTGCACAACAGGAAAGTAACTAAAATAAAAATAAAGCAACAGTTATAATACATTTTTCTCCATTGCCATATTTGATGAAGTTTACAGCATAACATAGAATTGGTTATTATTATTATTTTTTATTATTAGCATTTCTATATAATTTTCTATTTCCAGTACGTATTGTCTGGACCAAGGGAATTTGTATTTTCTTCAGCAAAGAAACAACTGCATTAATTTTCACCATTAGATGTTTTGTGCTTTTAGCCAGGGTTGCCATTATATTGACTTGCATATTTTTATCTTTAACTCTTAGCCTAAAAATGAAGCTGAGGAATTTTAGTTAATAAATTAAACCTGACTTTGTTTTTAATTCTTACTAGCATAAGAACAATGAAAAGTTGGTTTTTCAGAAGAGTTTGTTTTATTGGATGTGTTATGGGATTGTGCATTATCTGATATTGTTCTGAATAAGATACAAAACATAGTTCATATTAATTTTAAAAAGTATCTCATGAATTTCAATGGTGCTTTCTTCCAGGAAACTGCTACTCAAAGAGAAGGGCCTTCAGGAGAAACATATATTATATTATATTGTTTGTTTGTTTGTCTATCATATTTTATAGAAACAGTATGCAATAATGAATATAAAGAAAAAAAGAAACTTTAAAAATTATATTAAAATATATACATTTGAATCATAAGAATTACATTTTTATGGTTTACAGTTTATGTCTTATGATTGTTGTGAAGCATCCTTTGGATTTTTAAGAATGCTATCAAAATTTGTATTTATCAGTATACTTTATTTTATTTACGATGGCTTTCTGGCTCTCTCCATGTCATTCTTATCCTGTTTCCTTCTAAAACTGTATCTGTGAGAAGAAAGTCTGTCCCAAGTATTTGATAGTATTCTAGCTTTCTAAATATATATATATATATATATATATATATATATATATATATATATATATATATATATATATATATATATATATATATATATATATATATATATATATATATATATATATATATATATATATATCTGTCATATATTTGCCTTCATGTGCACCAAGAGGATGGAAAGATACAATCAAAATGTGCTAAATATGCTAAGAAAAAAAATACCACTTCCATATAGGTTTCTAAGTGGTCTTTTCAGAGCAGAATGAAGGAGTCTTGAAGTCTAAGAACAGGCTATTTTTGAAAGGTCTCTGCATAAGTGATATAGCCTATGAGAAGCTTTTATGTCTTAGAATTCTCTTCAGTGCTCCTTTCACTTCATGGTTCCTCAGAGCATAGACAATGGGGTTTAGCATGGGAGTAAGCACTGCATAAAACAGAGATAACATTTTTTTAAGTTCTGGTGAATAGGTGGAATTGGGCCTTAAATAAACAATGCTCCCACTTCCATAGAATAATATCACCACAATTAGATGAGATGAGCACGTAGAGAAGGCTTTTTGCCTGCCTACTGCTGAAGGCATTGTGATGATGGCGATGATGATGTGGGTGTAGGAAATCAAAATCAGTACAAAAGGAAACATAAGGAAAGCAAGTGTAGAGATTAAGGCTTGAATTTCAAAAAGAGAGGTATCTGCACAGACTAACTTCAGTACAGGAGGGGCATCACAGAAGAAGTGATTAATTTTTTTCATGCCACAGAATGGAAGGCTGAAGATCCAGGCTGCCTGCAACAATGAGACAGGAACACCAATCAGCCAAACTCCACCAACCAACTTCAGACAGAAGCTCCTGCTCATAATATTGGCATAGTATAGTGGGTTGCAGATAGCAACATAACGGTCATAAGACATGGCAGCTAAGAGGAAACACTCAGCACATCCAAAGTAGAAGAAGCAAAACATTTGAATTGCACAACCTGTGTAGGAGATACTTTTATTTTTCAGCAGTAGGTTAACTAGCATTTTGGGGATTGTATCTAAAGTGAAGCATATCTCAATGAAGGATAAGTTCCTTAGGAAGAAGTACATAGGTGACTGAAGGGCTGGGTCTTTTATAGCTATAAATATGATAAGGATGTTTCCAGTCATTGTAACAAAGTACATGACCAGGACTATTGGAAATAGAAGCAATTCAATATTTGGCATGCTGGAAAATCCAAGGAGGATGAATTCTATTTGAAATGTTTCATTTTTCCACTTCATTTCTTCCAGATGATTTTATAGGATTAGATACTAAGGGAGAAAAAAATAAGCATTTATTTATTTATTTATTTATTTATTTATTTATTTATTTATTTATTTATTTATTTATTTATTTATTTATTTATTTATTTATTTATTTATTTATTTATTTGTTTGTTTGTTTGTTTGTTTGTTTGTTTATTCATTCATTTATTTATTCATTTATTTATTTATTTGCTTTTATATGCCGCCCAACTCCCGTGGGACGCATTCAATATATATGCATTCAATATATAAACATACACATACACATACATACTCTCTCTCTCTCTCTCTCTCTCTGTGTGTGTGTGTGTGTGTGTGTGTGTGTGTGTGTGTATGTATGTATGTATGTATGTATATGTATATGTATATGTATATGTATGTATGTATGTATGTATGTATATGTATATGTATATGTATATGTATATCTATTTGCATATATAATGAAATTACAATATATTTTAACATTGTCTGGCCAACAGACTTATTTTTGTAAGAATGTTTCAATCTTCAAATCTCCTTTAAATTTCCTATGTCCCATTTTTTGTTATGTAACATTCTCACTACAATTAATTATTTTATTTACTCAATGTGTCATTTAATTTCTCATATTTGTAATATATTGCTATAGTCCCAAAATAACTTTGCAGTCCAGCAATAATATTTTATGTACAATGAATTAAGATTTTTAGAAATATTATAACTATATAATTTTCTAAATTCTATAATGCTATGGTATTTAGAAATAATGCTACAATACTATATCCTATAATAATGTTATAATAATATTATATCTTATAATATAAGATAATATTATAAGATATTATAATATATTATAAGATACTATAATTATATTATAGTATAATATAATACTATAATAAGATATAGCATTACTATAGAACTTCATCTGTAAAATTGTGAAAGAGAAATTATTTATTTATTTTATTTATTTATTTATTTGGTATTCTTATATGCCGCCCAACTCCCAAAGGACTCAAATTATGTGAAACAATAAATATATTCTTATTTATTTACCTACCATCAATCATTTGAATAAAAAAAATAAAAAAATAATTTGTCATTGGTCTCATTTTTTATTTATTTTTATTTATTTAAAATATTTAATATTTATTTATTTGAAACATTTATATAGCTGCCAATATATGCTACCAATCAAATAAACTTGAGTAGTGGAGAATATAACAAATAATGTCCTCCATTTGACTAGCCCCACAAGAACAGAGACACTGTTCAAGAGATCATTTACAAAATCTACCTTCAATATATGTTGCTTTGTAAAAACATATCTTAGTGGGACATTGGCAATTTTAACAGGATAGTGGGAGAGGCATTTATTTATTATGATAAAACAAACAAGAAAATGTAGATGATTCTATGTAGCAGCATCATAATTGGCACCCTTTTCAAGAAGCTGTCTCCTTAGTCAGGTATATAAAGGTAATAATTTAAGTATACCATGCCTAAGGGGGAAAATATTTTTAGACAAAAATGTTTTAAATACTCTTGTATTAATGCAATGAGAAACTTTTATGAATGGAAAAAATGCAGAGGTCTTCTGTCCATGGAATTTACTACCTATCTGTTTCATTGGACTTTTGCCTAAATCTTTGGATGCAGGGCCAATATACTCTGACAGCTTACCTGATGTTGTTAAAAAACAATGTAGGTTTGGAATATATTTTCTCACCCATTACATTCTGAGAGTTGTAATACGCAGCCAAATAAAACTGAAAGGATATAATCTCCACTGAAACCAAATGATAAAGACATAAAACCCAAAAGTAAAATAAAGAAAG
Organism: Diadophis punctatus similis; assembly: GCA_023053685.1. Classification (NCBI taxonomy): domain Eukaryota; kingdom Metazoa; phylum Chordata; class Lepidosauria; order Squamata; family Dipsadidae; genus Diadophis; species Diadophis punctatus. The sequence goes on from JALIGW010000009.1 coordinate 4,279,560, forward strand.
CATTGATTTTATCACTGCATAAAAATTTTCCTTTCCCCACACCATTAGTGAAATTAATGTTTTAAAAATGATGATTTTTTAAATGAGACTTACCTCTTTTACATGCCTTAAAAGTTTGGGGAGGATCCAGAAAAATAAATATCTCTTGGATGATTAGGAAGCCTGTAATTCTTGATTTCTTCTATGAATGTTTAAAAAAATATAAAAGAGCCCTATATTACAAAATACTAAAAAATTAAATATGTATAGGTATATATATACATAAATCTGTTTCCATACTCTGGAAATATAATATCTTACAAACGAATATCCAATTCTTTCCTTAGCTAGGTTTGAACTAATTTTTATGAAGACATATCTACAGTTACTCGCTTCTGTGTAAGCTATTTTTAAGTTACAGCATTATTATGCTGTAGCAGCTAAGTAGAACTAATTGATTTTTTTCTCAATTTGAAATTTGCATTGGTAATTATGACATTACCCCCCCCAAAAAAGCTCTTAATATCTTAATCCCCAAACACCATACAACCTTAGAGAATAAAATGAATAAATGGATGTAGCATGATTAAAATCTGTCTTCTAAATCAAAGATACATTTATTATTTGAGTAGTATTCTAAAAGTGGGGTTCAACAAAGGCAAATATATAGGTGCCACCAAAACAAAACAAAAAGTAATTTGATTTAAATTACTTGAATGTTCACTATGTATTTGGTCCATTTCCCCCTTTTTAAAAATGCTGGTTACAAGTTTTTGAGAGACTTTGGAGTTTGGAGGTTTCCAGGTTGTGTGCCTGGACCAGGCACTTTCTCTTGGGCCTCCCACCTGGATGCCTCGCAGAAGCAGACAGGTAGGCCTGAAAGGCAGCTGAGTGCCCCCCAACAGTGGTCCACAGGATTTAAAATTATGAATTTGGTAGTCCCTGAGTTCCAAAAGGTTGGAGACCCCTGGCCTATCACACTCTTGGGCAAAGCGTGTGAGCCATTTCCTCCTTTCAGTGGTCCATGAAAGTACATCTATAGTATGTAGATTATAAAGTTGAAAAAAGATGATAGATTTTTAAAGATCTATAGATATGTTGAGGCTGGGTGTGACAAGGAATGGCTGGGAGGGGAGGGGCCAGGCGAGGCATCCCTTGACCTGAGTGACATTGAGTTGGCCACACCCACCCAGTCATATGACCATGAAGACACTCTCACCCAGTCACAAGACTGTCAAGCCACTCCTACCTGATCACGTGACTGCCAAACAACTCCCGGTCACATGACTGCCAAGCCACTCCCACCCAGTCACATGACCATCAAACCACTCCCACAAAATTAAGCCACGCCCACAGAGTGGCAATAAAAAAAATTGGAACCCAACCCTGATGCAAACCAGAATCCTGGCAGTAGCCTGTTAAGTGCTAAGCATATGGTGAGGATGGCTTCTTTACAGTCATTGTGAATCTAGTGGCATCACTTAGATTAGCTGGATTTTACTAAGTAGTAGTTTTACTTAGTACATAAATACAATAGCTTCCAGGAAGAACTGGTTACTACCAAGGGTGGGTTCTAACTTACCTCGCCGCCGGTTTGCTTCCACCCGCGCCGCGTGGGTGTGCCTGTGTTGTGCAGTGTGCGGCCATGCTGCACAGCCACATGTGCTTTGCACACATGCTTTGCATATGTGCACGTGCACGTGCAGTGGCAAAACCCCAGCTTCTCCCACAAAAATAGCTTCTGTGTGTGCGTGTGCACGGAAGCCGAAACAAAGATGGCAGCGCCTATGGCGCCACTGAGAGAGCGGGTTCGGGGGCATGGCCAGCCTGCAATCACTCCCGGTTTGGCAAGAGGAGGAAAATTCCTGCTACCAGTTCTATAGAACCGGTCCAAACCGGGAGCAACCCACCTCTGGTTACTACCCTTTCAACCTGGCCACAACAAACTTTAGAACACAATTGGCTCTATGACACACTACCTATATTGAGAGTGTGATTTCCAGTAAGATGTGAAATGGGTCTATCCAATTAGGGGAATCATCATGTGCCTTGAAAAGCATCAAACATCAATTCACCATCAATTCACTTGCTTTAATAGAAAGATATTTTGGAGACATTTGAAAACATTTTGCACCCAACATTCCATCTGTATATCAGCACAGGAAAACAGTGTGGCTGCTCCATGTCACTGTTAGTGGAAAGCCATTTGACTTTCTGTTTTATATTTATAGGATAACTTTGATCAAAGAGTAAATTAAACAACTTTCACACTCCAAGTTTTTCTTCTATTTTCAACATTATGATCTGAATTCTTCTGAAAATGACTTTCCTTGTTTGAGAAAGGTTTTTTTTCCCTTTAAAAGTTAACTATTTTCAAGCCGTTAAATCCCTAAGGGCAAAAAAATAATAATGAGATTGGACTCCTCAAAGGATTTAATTTCTTAAATGAACTATGGAAGATAATATGCCCTATTTCATCTATATAGAACATGTAGATAATCCAGTTATCAATTTCTCATTTTCTTGTTAACCACTTCTTTGGGACATTTAGTAATACCCGTTACAGGTATTGTATTTTTTAAAACTTTTATATTTCTATTGTTATTTTCATATGTGCTTGTATGTATATTATGTGAATATGTATATTTCCAAATAGACCAACACAGTTGCTGATGTATTTGTAATTTTTAAAGACCAAAACAGTCCAAAGCTGACTTAGCACAAGGCATTTATACCAAAGCATCTGGAAGGTTTTTACATGTTTAGGAGATGAATAATGGTGGAGGCATTGACAGGATGCTTTCTTCTTCTTGCAATGCATACTAGTAAATTCCATATAAGCATCTGAGTTCCTTTAAAAAAAAATTTCTTTGTAACTGCAGTGTGAAGTTGGAAAGGTAATATCTTGATATCATATTCCAGAAATCAGGGATGTGCTTTTGTGTCTGATTGTTAGATAAATAAATATTTATACTTTATATATATTCAGTGCTTGCTTATTGGCTATATAAACGGATTCCAAGGTGGGAAGAGTTAACTTATTTCTATGTGTTATATGTAATGACATCTGTGTAGGGTAAGAAATATTAAGAATGCTAAACAAAACTAACCACATACTCTTATACATTGTATATCCACTATATCAGGATTCCAACCAATGCCCTAATAAAATTGGGAGTCTCAAGCCAAACACTCAATATGAACAGGAGAACATGTTGACTTCATGTATACCCTAACAATATTCTATAAGTTTACCCTATTTATTCTGAAAATAAGATTGAAGTCTTACAACCTCACTACTCAAAACAAGAACATAGTACACAGGAATTTTCTACAATGAAGAAAATTCCCTCCTCCTCCTCTTCCTATTTATTCAAAATTAAATATTTTGAATAAAAATTTCTTTCTGTACACAATAATCCTTTATAAAATGAATCATGCATATTTACAAAATAAACTTGATTTATGAATCAGGTGAACCTCTTCCAGCAAAATATGTTGACTACATTTAGTACTCTTTTTGATAGAATTGTACAAAGTATTTGAAAAAAGATGCTTTGTAAAGCATGTATAAATAAAGTGCTTCTTTGCACAATGTTAAAGGAGTGATATCTTTTAGAAAGGTTTCCCCAGAAGTTTACAAATGTAAATGCACATACACTTGACTTCTGCTTCACGTGATAAGTTTGATCTCTCTCTCTCTCTCTCTCTCTCTCTCTCTCTCTCTCTCTCTCTCTCTCTCTCTCTCTCTCTCTCTCTCTCTCTCTCTCTCTCTCTCTCTCTCTCATATATATATATATATATATATATATATATATATATGAAAAGGAAGCTGTGATGTTTCCTCCCATATTTGGGCACATCAGGATGACTCGACAGAAAAAAAACATATATAACCCTTTCCTGGTGAAGAGCTGATAAGGGAAGAGAGCCTGTGGCCTAGAGGTTAAGCTGCTGCCTTACAAGGCAGACTGCCCAGGTTCAAATCCCGGTAAGGGTATGGCTATCTGATGAGAGCAAAATAGCTCAAAATAGATCTATAATAGTCTCCCTTCATTTTCATTTATCAGCAAAAAATGTTGCCCAAACCAGCTCTCTCAGTGGCCCCATAGGCACCACCATCTTGTTTTTTGCTTCTGCGCATGCATGGGTTTTCGGCACTGCCCATGCATGTGCACATGCGCAAAGTTTGCAGGCAAAGCTTGTGCGCAAAACTCACGCATCCATGTGGTGTGGGAGGAAGCGAACTGGCGGCGAGGTAAGTTAGAACCCACCCCTGATATGAATATGAAGATAACTCAGAAGAGCCCTGAAATTCCTGCAGGCAGGGGGCAGAGCTTAACTCCAGCTGAACTCTCCCCCGGGTATGCTTGGTTGTTGCATGGTTGTTTTTATATTGCATTTTTAATTTTTATATTATGTTTTTAAATTTTGTTTATTGGTTTCTTGTATTTTCCTATGCTGTACGCCGCCCTGAGTCCTTCGGGAGTTGGGCGGCATATAAGAAAGCCGAATAAATAAATAAATAAATAAATAAATTACACAAGCTTTTCCCCAAAAATGCTTACAATAGCATTTCAAAGGAAAGGACTTCAACCATGATTACATTCTTTGCAAATCATTCTTTTAAGATACTTTTTATTCCAATGCATTAGTTCAATATGTTTTTCTGGTTGCAATCAAAAGTGATAGAGAACAATTACCTGCTGAAATTTATGCACAGATCAAATATAGGAAGAACTTGATGGAATAGCAGGTCTAAGCAAAGCCACAGTCTTATGCATGTTTACAGGATCTTCCTTGTAACTTGGCAACATTGTGATAAACTATGCTATTTTGGAATAGAATATATGTGTGCTTATATGTCTCTATACAATTGTAAAATACTGTGTGTATAGCATGCCTGCTTGGCATATAAGTTAGGAAAGTATTCTTTGATAATATTTTTATTTGTCTAGAAATGAATAGGAACTTGTTTACACATAAGAAAAAAAACAGCAACTATGCTAAAAATCCTTGTGCCATATAGAAAAAAAGATAAAACAATAATAATAGTAGGTCTTTGGGAAGGATTAGTAAGTGAATAAAAATGTCAAATCCAGAATCTGGCTGATTACAACCAATCACCATTAAAAAAAAGAGCTGGAAAGCAAAATATGCTACAATTTATAAGCTATAAATAAATATGTCTTTAAATTTTGAGTTGTTCCCTAATTTCAACTTCAAAAAATATTTGAATTTATATAAATTCAATGTTCTGATGAAACCTAGTTCCTTCTATGATTAAGGCAAATGTAAGCTCACTGTAACAGAAAGGACTATATTGGGCAGAAATTAGAAAGCAAAATAAATGTTTGTGAGATGAGAAGCAATTACTTTTGTGTGGGAAGATGAGGTCATGGCAGTGTGGGAGGGGAAAGGTTAGAATAGGAAATTGGACCCAATACCTTCTTCTTAAACTGTAGGCTATAGCATCAACTTCATCATGAATAGGGAGCTGGCTGAAAAAAGAGTTTCCTGATGATTTTTTTTTAATTTTAATTTTTCCAGATGCCAAGTAAAGATGTGGGGCTCAAATAGAACCATGGTGAATGAGTTTATTCTTCTTGGCTTTACCAATCATCCTACATTACAGCATTTTTTCATTGTGATGTGCCTTGTCATGGCTCTGGCCACAGTAATTGGAAATAGCCTCATTATCTTCCTGATTTGGACTGACTCCCACCTCCACACAGCTATGTATTTTTTCATTGGTAATCTCTCTTTGCTGGACATACTTTTCACAATAATCACTGTTCCTCAGATGCTTGTACACCTAGCTTCTGTGGTTAATATAATTTCATTCAATGGATGCATGGCCCAACTTAACCTGAGCCTCTCCTGTGGAATGACTGAGTGCTTCATTCTGGCTTTCATGGCCTATGACCGCTATGTGGCAATATGCCATCCTCTAAAATACCCTACCATCATGGGAATGCTTGTATACATGAAGATGGCAGCAATCTGCTGGGTCACAGCATTTTTTAATGCTTCTGTATTGACAGCCATCACTACCAGTTTTCCTTTCTGTGGACCCAATCAGATTAATCATTTCTATTGTGAGTTACCTGCAATGCTTCAACTGGCATGCATGGATACATATATGGCAGAGGCCATTATCTTTGCCTTGGGTGTGATTGTACTCATGCTACCATTTACTTTCATAGTGATTTCTTATGTTCATATTGCCAGAGTAGTGCTCAGCATGCACTCAACCAAAGGTAATCAAAGAGCCTTCTCCACTTGCGCTACCCACCTGATTGTTGTTACATTATTTTACAGTACCATTGGCTTCACTTACTTAAAACCCAGATCTCATCATGTAGCAGACCAAGAGAAAAGGGCCTCAGTCTTTTATGCTTTGGTCTCTCCCATGCTGAATCCCATCATCTATAGCCTGAGAAACAAGGATGTTAAAGAAGCTTTGGCCAAAGCAATGGGAAAAGTCAGATGAGTTAGACATGCTTTTTAAATTGAAACTGGAGACATTAATTTAAGAATAGAAGCTTTCTTCACCCATGCAAGGAATGTTTACATTGTATTTTCCTGTAAGTGCCACAGATGATGAATGTTGGAGTTCTGTGACCATGTGGATTAAGCATAACAACTTGGAAATCCATAATGTGTCTGAAAAAATGCTTAAAATGTTGCTCTTGTGTTCGTTTTCTAAATTCTGCTTTAATACAAAAGTATCACACTAAGAGTGTAGGAACATACTTTATTATGGATATAAGACAAAGTGAATGTATTAGAAATACAACAAAAGTTATAGAACTATCTTGTTACATTCTTGAGGACTATAAAATTATTATCTATCTTAATGATATGCAGAAGTTAAATTACACTTTTATATTTATTCTACATCTGTGAAGTTTAAATATTTCTATAATTGTTTTAATCACATCTTTAATGCAGCAACGGTGTTTGCCAAAGATAAAATTCCATCATCTGGGCTAATAAAATGATGTATGTGGTAGAGCTGAATGCTATAGTGAAACTAATACATAGAAAAAATATCTTTTATATACTAGGCACTGCAATAATATTTATTGTTTAATATACAAACAATAGCATTAATTCATATTGCTTGCTTTTAGTGTTCCATTTTGAACTGATAGCAACTTTGAATGCAGTGTAAGTTTTTCCTGGATCTGTTCCCCATATGTCAAATCTATTGAGATACCAAACATTGTGAATTTCTCACCTATAAAGATTGGCTAAAAGATGTATTACTATATAATGGTAAAGGGGAGGGCCAGTTTAGTATTGTGGTTAAAAAAAAAAGAGGCCTAGAAACTGAGCAACTGCAAGTTCTAGTCTACATCAGACACAAAGCTACCTGTGCAATTTTGGGTCACTCACTTTCTTTCAGTCCTTGGAAAAGAGTCCCCTTTGAAAATGTTGCCAAGAAATTTGCAGGGACTTGCAGGCATTCATCAATAGTCACAACTATGATACACATCTACACAAAGAGAGAGATGGGAAGAGAAACATCTAGATGGAAAAATCCACACTTCTTCTATAACAATAAATTATAGATATGTGCTTTTTGCCAACAACACATATGATTTAGGGTGATTTTTTTAAATAAAGGGGCAAATATGACAACCTTCAAACAACATGGTTACAGTTTTGGGGATGTTTTCTCTAGAACATTTCCTGGTGACCCACTTTTAAGAACTTGCATTAAGTCTTACTTAGTGGCGATACGGGCGGCAAAATGTGCGCATTTTTCCGCCCTTATTGCGTCTGCCGACTCCCGCCCAGCCGCCCTGTTTAGGGTGACTCGCTCCCTTCTAGCCAAGGAGGGAGCTGAAGATCCCTTGCAGGGCAGAGCTGAGGAATTTTCTCAGTTTTTGGCGGATAAAGTCGTTCAGATTCGGACAGACCTGGACTCCATTTGGACAGGGCAGGCCGAGATGACGGGGGCAAGTCTTAGTCCTGTTATATGGGATGAGTTTGAGCCTGTCACTCCTGATGATGTAGACAAGGCCATAGGAGCGATGAGCGCCTCCACTTGTTTATTGGACCCGTGCCCCTCCTGGCTGGTTTCGGCCAGCAGGGAGGTGACACGCGGCTGGCTCCAGGCTGTTGTGATCGCATCTTTGAGAGAGGGGTCCGTCCCGCAGCCCTTAAAAGCTGCGGTGGTGAGGCCCCTCCTCAAGAAGCCTTCCCTGGACCCAGCGGATTTAAAGAACTTCCGTCCAGTCTCCAACTTACCCTTCTTGGGTAAAGTTGTTGAGAAAGTGGTGTCGCTCCAACTCCTGCGGCTATTGGAGGATACTGATTATCTGGATCCCTTCCAATCGGGTTTCAGGCGCGGCTACAGTATGGAGACTGTTTTGGTCGCGCTGATGGATGATCTCTGGCGAGCCCGGGATGGGGGTCACTCCTCCATCCTGGTGTTACTTGACCTCTCAGCAGCTTTCGATACCATTGACCATGGTATCCTTCTGCGTCGTCTTGGGGAGATGGGAGTGGGAGGCACTGTTTTACGGTGGTTCTCCTCCTACCTCTCTGACAGGACGCAGTCGGTGTTGACAGGAGGACAGAGGTCGGCCCCTAGGCCCCTGGCTTGCGGGGTGCCACAGGGCTCAGTCCTCTCACCCATCCTGTTTAACATTTACATGAAACTGCTGGGTGAGATCATCCGACGACACGGGGTGAGGTATCAGCAGTATGCTGACGATACCCAGTTGTACATCTCCACCCCGTGTCAGTTCAGGGAAGCAGTTGATGTAATGTGCCGCTGCCTGGACGATGTGAGGGTCTGGATGGGAGTGAATAGACTCAGGCTCAACCCAGACAAGACTGAGTGGCTCTGGATATTGCCCCCCAAGGACTATGTCGACTGTCCCTCCTTGGTTCTCGGGGGAGAAAAATTGACTCCCTCGGAACAGGTCCGCAATTTGGGTGTCCTCCTAGATCCACACCTAAAATTGGAGCAACATCTTTCAGCTGTGGCTAGGGGGACCTTTGCACAAATTTGTCTTGTGCACCAATTGCGACCCTACTTGGAGAGGGAGGCTTTGCTCACAGTCACTCATGCCCTTGTCACCTCACGGCTAGACTACTGTAACGCGCTCTACATGGGGCTACCCTCAAAGAGCATCCGGAGACTCCAATTGGTACAGAATGCAGCTGCGCGAGCTGTAGTGGGTGTACCGAGATACACCCACGTAACACCTATCCTTCACCAGCTGCATTGGTTGCCAATTAGTCTCCGGTCGCAATTTAAGGTGTTGGTTTTGACCTTTAAAGCCCTACATGGCTCAGGGCCAGGTTACCTTCGGGACCGCATCCTACCATATACCTCCCTACGACCGGTTAGGTCCCATAGAGAGGGCCTTCTCCGGGTCCCATTGGCCAAACAATGTCGGTTGGTGGGGCCACGGGGGAGAGCCTTCTCTGTGGGAGCCCCGTCCCTCTGGAACCAACTCCCACCAGAGATCCGGACTATCCCCACCCTGCTGGCCTTCCGTAAAGCCATAAAAACTTGGCTCTTCCGGCAGGCGGGGTGAATAGGAAGATCAGTTCCCCCCATGAATGTTGTTTTTATAATGTGTTAACTATCTTTTTTAATTTTAAATTGTGAAAATTGTTTTTAGTGTACGTTTCTTATCCTGTTGTACGCCGCCCTGAGTCCTACGGGATTGGGCGGCCTATAAGAACGTTTATTAAATTAAATTAAATTAAATTAAATCTTCTTTTTGTATACATTTTAAAATTGTATTGATTCCTTAATTATGTTAGCAATAGCACTTAGACTTATATACCACTTCACAGTGCTTTACAGCCCTCTTTAAGCAGTTTACAGAGTCAGCATATGGTCCCTAACAATCTGGGTCCTCATTTTACCAACATCGGAAGGGTGGAAGGCTGAGTCAACCTTAATCCTGGTGAGATTTGATCTGCCAAATTGTAGGCAGCGGGTGATCAGCAGAAGTAGCCTGCAGTACTGTATTCTAACCACTGCGCCACCACAGTTCTTAGATTAGATTAGATAAATTTGTATATTTTAATTAGCTAGCACACTAAATTACATCAATAAAAATAAAAAAACTTGAGAACTTCCCTAGTGATATCTACAGAATCTTGCACATTCAAGCACAATCACAAACAGATTCCATGTAGACTTTGCTGTAAGAAAATAAGTCTTATCTATATTAGGAATATATTGTCATAGTGATTTCTGCATGACAACTTGCATTACACACCATGAAGATCGATATATATCATATATATGACATATATATATATATATATATATATATATATATATATATATATATATATATATATATATATATATATATATATATATATATATATATATATATATATATATGACTTTCAGAGCATCAGTGCTATATCATCACAATGATCTCCTGATATCTTTAGAAATCATTAGGTGGAAATGCAACATCGTGGTTTCAATACATCCTGTATGCTATTGATTTTCTGGGAACATAATATATTTTCAATGTTAATGATATTTTTTCTCATTGCCACTCCCCAAGTATTGCTACACTTGAAATCAAATCCCAAATTATGGGAGGTGTTGATATAGAATTATATTATTAAAAAATCCAATAACAGTAATAACATTTAGCAAAATAAAAATAAAAATGCAAAGGCAGTCAAGTAACAGTAGCAATTAAATATCTGCTGAAAACACAGCAGAGTTTAAAGATAGAAATGCAACATATTTTAAAGATAAGATAGGATTAAAAAGAAAAAAATATCCTTTTCGTCATTGATATAGTATGTCAGACATTCTGTAATATATATAATTCAGAAAATAGATTGGTTGTGTGCTTAAATAGCATTTTTAAGGAAACCTTGATTTATTCAGTCACTCTACTTTCACAATTATTTCTGTTATAAAACACACAACTTCTTCAAAAATGGTAGCAACAAAAATCAGTGGGGAAAATATTTCCAAATTTATAATTTTTTTAATAAAATACATTTTGGAAAACAGATGTTAAATCTGATATTATAAACTGCTTTGTACAGGTTCATGTTGTGCAATGGTGGGATTCAAATTTTTTTACTATTGGTTCTGTGGGCATGGCTTGATGGGTGTGGCTTGGTGGGGATCATGTGACTGAGTGGGCATGGCGAACTGGACATCACTCACAGCAAGGTTGAGTGGCCAACTCAATGTCACCCACTAAGCCATGCCTACCAAGCCACACTCACCAAGCCATGCCCACAGAACCAGCAGAAAAGACAGTTCCTGTGGCCTGTCTCTTTACGGTCCCCCCTCCCTCCCACATCAAAGGGGGACACACCATAGTCCGGCTGCTTTCTGAGCAGCTTTGCTGCGACTCCATCCCTCCAGCACAGCAGGCTGTTCTCCTGGCTAGGTCTGGCAATGGCACACATATCGGCAGGCAATGTGATGCACGTGCACGGGCCGGCGTGAAGAATGGCGAATGCAGGACTTCAGGCCTCTTTTTTTGGCCTGTAGTTTTCAGCACAAGAAGCCTGAAGCCACTGCTTCTTTACCAGCCAGAACCAAGCCAGCGGCAGCGGCTGGAGGCTTCTCGTGCTGAAAAAGAGGCAGTGGCTGCAGGCTTCTTGCGCCAAAACTATCAAAAAATACAGGCTGAAAAAGAGGCATGAAGAAGTCCCATCACCGCCATCGCCACCCTGTTCTTTGCACTAGCCCTGCATGTGCACCCCCTTGCCTGCCGGTGCCACTCATGGCCAGATCCGGTCAGGAGAATGTCCTGCTGCCCCGGAGGGATGGCGTTGCAGCAGAGCTGCTCTGAAGGCAGCTGAAAACTACTGGCGGCTGGAGGCTTACCGGTCAAGCCTCACCGGGGACCTCCACCAAGGCATGGACGAAAGTGAATGAGGCAGAGGGCAAGCAGGTGGCATGTGGGCAGAAGCCCCATGTCAGGGTTCCAAATAACATCTAAGCTAAAATCAGAGTCTGAGGCAAAAGTCTCCTCAAAGTTCCAATTTATTCCTAGAGCCATGTTGGCACATCTGTTGAAACTGAATCTGGGTTTCCCAGGGTTTCTACTTCCAGTTTAAAGTTCATTCCCCTGTCCCACACCCACAAGTTCATCACATGAACCACTGATCTTCTGCCACCGGATCTGTACATTCCCATCTTCTTCCGGCCCGGTGCTGGACAAAGGATGATCTTGAAATTCTAAAAGGAATTTATTTTGACTATCTCTACCTCCTCATGTAACCGCTCCTCCCAACTTCCCACAGCAAGATACATTCCAAATGAATATAGCATAATGTGGCAGGCCAAGATCTCCCAGCAATCTGACTTCGGCCTGACAGGCGGCCTCCCCTCAAGAAAAAAAACATGTCCTGCAAAGAGAGAGGAAATCCCTCTGAGGGGGTTAGTGTTTTGTATTATCAACCACCCGTCCCCCCAGGGGGACCCTTTGGTTTGTCTGGGTATTTATCATGGAATTGCTTAACCAATCTGTCAGCTTGCACTTTCCAACTCTTTACCCAGGTGGATTCAGACAAAGGTACCTCTTCCAATGGATTAAATATTGTAATTGACCCCTAAAGATTCTGCAGTCTGGGGAAGATTTTTTTCACTTCATGATGCGTCTCCCCTTATATGACCACAGGGGGAGGCGGTGTCTGAGTCTGAGGTCTCAATTTAGACCCGCTCACTGGCTTTAGTAAGCTGGAATGGAATACTGGGTGGATTCTCCCCAATATTCTGGGCAATGTGAGCTGCACAGTGACTGGGTTGATAATTTTGACAATGGGGAAAGGCCCCAGGAATTTAGGCCCTAGCTTTTTGCTGGGCATCCTTAGCTGGATATATTTAGTGGATAAGTAGACCTTATCCCCTTTGAAAGGGGGTTGAACTTCTCGATGCTTGTCTGCTTGCTTCTTATAGGCTTCGGCAGCTTCAGTTAGCACTTTTTTGGTATTTTCCCAACCCTTTTTTAACATTTCCATCCATTCAGCTAGGAACATGGAAGTGGGTGCTTCCATGGATAGTTCTGGCATGGGAACAAATTCTTGGCCGCTGGTGACCTGGAAAGGTGTCAAGCCAGGGCTGCTGTGGATTGTGTTATTATACACTACTTCGGTAAATGGCAACAGTTCTGACCAATTGTTCTGTTGGTAATCAACATAACAATGGATGTATTGTTCTACCATCGCGATAGTCATCTCCACGGCCCCGTTCGTAGACGGATGAAATGCCGAGCTAAGTCCTTGTGTGGATCCAATTGCGCGTAGGAACTCTCTCCAGAACTTGGCGGTGAACTGTACGCCTCTATCGGAGATGATTCTCTTTGGGACTCCATGCAAGTGGTAGATGTGCTTGAGAAAGAGCTTGGCTAAGTGTCTGGCAGATGGCAATCCGGAACAGGCAACAAAGTCGGCCTGTTTGGAAAATAAGTCAATGACTGTCCAGATCACTGTTTTTCCTTTGCTGTTTGGGAATTCCACTATGAAGTTCATAGCTATCTCTTCCCACGGCTTGCTCAGATCAGCCACCTGCTGCAGGAGTCCAGGTGGTTTCCCTGGCCAGTGCTTCCTGGTGGCGCAGGTGGCACAGCTCTTTACGTAGTCCTCCATCTCCGGCTTCATTTTTGGCCACCAGAACTCCCATCGCGTCAGGTGGAGGGTCTTTAGGAACCCAAAGTGTCCTCCCAGCTTGAAGTTATGGCTATGTTGGAGCACTTGCAGCCTGAGACTGGAAGGCACCTATAGCTTGGACCCTTTCCAAGCCAATCCGTCCCTCATGGTCAAGATTTCCTTGTTGTCGTTGAGCCAGGGCTCATTGGGAAAGGTGGCTTTAAATTGGTCTGTCAACTCCCCCTGCCTCGGGATGCTCGACCTTCGGGTTTGTCCCCTGGTGAGGACAGGGGCTACTAGTTGCCCTGCTAAGGCTTGCTGCTCCTGTTAGCGAGGAGGGGATGACCAAATGGAACTCCTCCTCTCTCTGACTGTCATATTTTGGTTTTCTGGATAACGTGTCTGCCAGCAAGTTCTTTCCTGCTGGGATGTGTTTCAGCTCAAATTTAAAATGCCTAAAGTACTGGGCCCATTGCACTTGTTTGGGTGACATCTTTCTAGGGGACTTCAGGGCCTCGAGGTTCTTATGGTCTGTCCACATCTCGAAAGGTACCTGGCTCCCTTCTAGGAATTGCCTCCAATTCAGCAGTGCCCAATGAATGGCATAGGCTTCTTTTTCCCAGATGGCCCACCTCCTCTCAGTCTACTCTCAGTTTCTTCGATAGGTAAGCGCACGGTCGGAGTTGACCTTTCTCATCCTTTTGCAACAATACCGCTGCCACAGCCACATCGCTCACATCTGACTGAATGATAAATTGTCATTCTGGATTGGGATGCTGTAGGATGGGCTCCTGGGCAAACAGTCGCTTCAGTCTCTCGAAGGCTTTTTGGCAGTCTATCGTCCAACCAATTGGCTAGTTGGGTTTGGGCTTGATGGGTGTCAGCCCCATCTTTAGCAGATCAGCAGTGCTACTTCAGCAAATGCCAGAATGAACTGCCTGCAGAAGTTTGTGAAGCCCAGGAAGCTCTGTAGCTCTTTGTGTGTGCGTGGGGGCTGCCAATCAAGCACTGCTCTCACCTTCCCGGGTCCATCTCTATTCCATCTTTGGAGATTCTGTACCCTAAGTAATCTAAGGAAGTCTTGTGGAATTCGCATTTGGAAAGCTTTGCATATAGTTTGGCAGCTAGGAGTTTTTCTAAGACTTGTCGCACTAACTTCATGTGCTCTTCCATAGTCTCACTAAAGATGAGAATATCATCTAAATACACAAGCACCCCTTTGTATAAATGGGGGTCGAGTACCTCGTTGATGTATTGCATAAAGACTGTGGGGGCTCCCTGCAAGCCAAATGGCATCACCTTGAACTGAAAGCTCCCCAGTGGGGAATTGAAGGCAGTTTTCCATTCATTCCCCTCCCGGATCCTGATGTGATAATAGGCTTCTCTTAAGTCTAGCTTGGTGAATATCTTGCCTTTGGACAAGTGGTTCAACAAGTTCTTCATCAGGGGGAGGGGGTAGGTGTTCTGCATGCATACTATGTTGATCCCACGGAAGTCAACACACAATCTGACCCCCCCATCTTTCTTCTCCTTGAATAGAATGGGGGCGGCAACCCTTGATTTCGCTGGCTGAATGAATCTCCTTTCCAAGTTGGCATTAATGTATCTCCGCAGCTCTCCTAACTCTTTCGGGAGAGCTTTAGTTTCGGGAACATGGCTCCCAGCTCGAATTCAATCGCACAATCAGTAGGTCGGTGAGGAGGGAGTTCGTTGCATTCTTCCTTGCTAAACACCCTCTCTAGGTCCAGGTATTCTCTTGGCACCCGTTGCGAGCCTGGGGGGAGTGGCTTCCCTTGCAGGAGCGGCCATTTGTGGTTGGTTCCCACGGGCATTAACTTTTCTGGCTGTTTCATGTTCCCCCAGGGGGCGTTGTCCCGATGTGCACGGATAGCTTCAGATACCCATCCTCCCATGTTATGGTGGGCTCCCACTTGTCTAGCCATGACAAGTCCAGGATGATGGTTTCTGACATCTTGGGGGCTACTATGAATCGAATTAACTCACGGTGCCACCCAAATTTTAGTTCTACTGCCTGGGTAAGAAGAGTGGCAGGGGTTCCTCCGATCAGGATGCTTTTCATAGATTATAGCTCCACCTTCAATACCATTCTGCCGAGCATCCTTATCGAAAAGCTGACTGACTTGGTTTTTCACTTTTCCATCTGCAACTAGATCAAAAACTTTCTGAGGGACCGGCCACAAGCAGTGAGGGTTGGGTCTGTCATATCCACCTCCCTGAAGCTTAGCACTGGTTCCCCACAGGGCTGTGTGCTCAGTCCCTACCTGTATTTACTGTACACACATGATTGTCTATTGTCTGATCCATCCATTGTGATCATATAGTTTGCAGATGATACCACCGTACTGGGTCTTATTACAGGTGGAGACAAAACAGTGTACAGGGGGGAGGTCCAAAAACTATCCACATGATGCTTAGAAAACAACCTGCACCTGACTTCCGGCAGTGACATCAGCATGAGTGGGAGCGAAGAAACGGGCTCTGTTTCCCAAACTCTTTTCCTTAAAAAGGCACTATCTGCCCCGGAGAGGTAGATAGAAAAAAAATGGAAATTCTAAGGACTTTGGGGAGAAAGGCAATCTCCTTTCCTTGATTCCTCCTACCCCCTTGATTCTGGCCGGGAAGAAACCAACCATTTTGACAGGTTCAAAGTGCTGACAGCTGAGGAGTAGGACAAGAAGATTAAGAAATCAAAATAAGAGCATTGGCAAGAAAAGAGATCCCCAAAAGGAGGTACAAATATTGAATTAAATTGTGGAGCTGAATTATCATGACTCGAAGATTTGAGGCAGAGTGATTGCCTAACAGCGGCAGTGATTGGGAGGAGGAAAAAGTGGAAAATTTGGCTGAAAAGGGGCAGCATAAAGAAACAAAGAAGTGAGCAAGAAGAGAAAAGAAACTCTGATCAGATACAGTTAGAAACTACGTGGAGCGATGGCTACAAGCTTTATTTATTTATTTAATATTTATTTAATAGATTTGTATGTCACCCAATTCCCAAAGGGACTCTGGGTGGCTAACAGCATCAAATACAAAATCTAAAAAACAGTTAAAAATTTTAAAAACAAAATTAAAACAATATAACAATTAAAAAAACATTCAATCATCCAATCATTTCATTTTGTGTGCCAATATCAATAATCATTCATTGGCCCCAGGCTTGCCAAAAAAGCCAGGTCTTCACAGCTTTTCTGAAGGCCAATAAGGTGGGGATAGTCCGAATCTCGGGGGGGGTAGTTGGTTCCAGAGGGTAGGAGCCACCACAGAGAAGACCCTCGCCCGCGGGCCCGCCAGCCAACATTGTTTAGCTGATGGGACCCGGAGCAGGCCGACTCTATGTGATCTAACCGGTTGCAGGGAGGTATGTGGTAGCAGGCGGTCCCGAAGATACTCTGGTCCTGAACCATATAGGGATTTAAAGGTAAAGGTAAAACCATATAGGTTTCAGCTACTTCCTCAAGGAAATTTATAAAACTTTCTAAAATTCAACGGACTTTAAAGGCTGATACTGATGGATTAAACAAGCAAATTGACTAATTGGTGAACTGCAGCGTGGTGGATTTATTGGCTGATTGTACAGAGAGAAACAGAAATCAATAGAAGTATTTTCCAGAGACTGTACATTTGGACAACTTGGACATTTTTGGAGAAGAGGCAAAATTTTGGAATTTGGAATTGGAGAGTATTAAAAGATTGTCATAATATCAGAACTTTATAACTTTAAAACTCCAGAAACTGGAAAAGTAGAGGAACAGTGGTGTTAAGTAAAGTTGATGCAAGACTGAAGGAAAATTGCGTAGAGCTATGAAAATACTATAAGATAAGCAATCCCACTAAAAGATACTAAAGGACACTGGACAAAAATAGTTAATAGAAAATTAGAAAATTAAGAGGAAGGGATGGTTAGTAAAAGTTGAAATAATTGTGCAATTTATATAATATTTATAATATTTACTATTTAAGACATTTAAGATAGAAATACCAAATATTTATATTATATGATAATATCAAATACATAGAGTTTATATATTTATGAAATTATAGTGATATAGTTGATTATTTTTGGATTGAAATTTCAAGTGGATGATATATATTATTTGGTTATCTAATGTGTTAAATATTACATAACATGAGTGCAACAATTAAATAGATAAATAGATTTAGATCTCTAGAAAATAAGGATAATAACAATAAATATATATTTTGATATTAGTATATGAGTAGATATATTAGTATTGATATTTATTAGCACTTGTACCAACATTATTATTATTATTATTATTATTATTATTATTATTATTATTATTATTATTATTATTATTATTATTATTATTATTATTATTATTATTATTATTATTATTATTATTATTATTATTATTATTATTATTATTATTATTATAACAGTTAAGATATTGTATGACATTTTGGAATAATATACTTAGAATAAGAAAAATGATGAGTACCACAACAATAACAAAGTTAAATAAAAAGACGGCCCAAAACCCTGTATCAACACCATCCTCACCAGCACAACAACGCTCCATAGAGAGCATGTTAGGAATGGAGAAATCAGGCTCAATTTACAACGTATCCAGGCAACTTTACTAATGATACAAGAAACAATGTCTAAAACTCAAGAAGCCATAGCCAATAACCACAAGGAGGCAAAAAGAAATATACAAAAAAATGAGAGAGGAACCAATATCATATAAAGGAAGGGAAATAATAACATTAAAACAAATACTGAGATGGGTGAGAGATCAAAGAAGGAATTACCAATTTTAACCTCACAATTAAATAAGGAAAATGTAATGTTCCGATGATTAATCCTGGAAGGAGTATTGATTACCTGGCAAGAGAAAAAGTTTAAGATAGATACATTAGATAAAGCGGGAGAATTTCTAGAACACCATTTTGGAATAGGAGAAGAACAAGAGAGTAGGGAAGAAGTAGAGAATAGGAGCCAGGAGGAAGACCAAATAGAGGAGAAAGAGAAAGAACTAGAAGAAAGGAGAGAACAGGAAAAAGAACAGATAGTAAGAGAAAGAACAAGAGAAAAAGCACAAAGAGAAACAAGGTATACAAGGAGATTAAGAACAACTAATAAATAAGAAAGTAAATGGAGGAGGAAATAAAAATGAGCTATAATTTATAACACAAATGCAAAGAAAAGTAGCAAGTGGGAATGAACTCAAATGTAGTTTTCTTAAAAGAAAGGGAATGAAAGAGACAGGTCCAAACTCCTTCCCTTGGTTGGTTAACATTTTCTTTGGAGGTAGAAGCTTCATGTTGTTAACCTGCTTAAAATTTGTAATTAACTGAAAAAGTGGCATCTATAATTTTATTAAGCTGTAAAAAGAGTACAATTATTTATTTATTTATTTATTTTGGTTTTCTTATATGCCGCCCAACTCCCGAGGGACTCAGGGCAGCGTACAGCAGAGAAAATACAAGAATAACCAACACTAAATATTACTTAAAATCAAATATAAAAATTAAAAACTCAATATTAAAACCATCCAACAACCATACAGCAACCATACATACTCGGGGGTGAGCTCAGATGGATTAGGCTCTACCCCCAGCCTGCAGGAAAAGCCATGTCTTAACGGCTTTTCGGAAGGCCAGCAGAGTGGGGATAGTTCGGGTCTCTGGGGGAAGTTGGTTCCAGAGCGCGGGGCCCACCACAGAGAAGGCTCTCACCCTAGGGCCCGCCAGCCGACATTGCTTGGCCGACGGGACCTGGAGGAGGCCAACTCTGTGGGTCCTAACCGGTCGAAGGGAAGTGTGAGGCAGAATGCGGTCCCAGAGATAACCTGGTCCTAAGCCATGAAGGGCTTTAAAGATGGTGATCAACACCTTGAATTGGACCCGGAGACCGATGGGCAACCAATGCAGCTGGCGGAGTATAGGTGTCACGTGGGTGTACCTTAGCACACCCACCACAGCACGCGCAGCCGCATTTTGCACCAACTGAAGTCTCCGGATACTCTTCAAGGGTAGCCCCATGTAAAGCACATTGCAGTAGTCCAAACGGGAGGTGACAAGGGCATGAGTGACCGTGAGTAGAGCCCCCTTCTCCAAGTATGGCCCCAAGTATGGTGCACCAGGCGAACCTGTGCAAAGGCCCCCCTAGCCACAGCAGAAAGATGATGATCCAATTTTAGCTGTGGATCTAGGAGGACCCCCAAGTTGCAGGCCTGATCCGAGGGGGTCAGTTTCGCTCCCTCGAAAGCCAAGGAGGGACAGTTGTCATAGTCCTTAGGAGGCAATATCCAAAGCCACTCAGTCTTGTCAGGATTGAGTCTGAGTCTGTTCCTCCCCATCCAGACTCTAACGTCGTCCAGGCACCGGCACATTACATCAACTGCCTCACTGAATTCAGACGGGGTGGTGATGTACAGCTGGGTGTCATCAGCGTATTGGTGAAAACACACCCCATGTCTGCGGATGATCTCTTTGTTTTAAGTACTTAATTAGTTCATAATACTGTCTATACATAGCTAATCTATTAGATAACAGACGGAAAAGGGAAAAATATACACACTTGCCAATACTATAGATAGGAAACATAGAGTAAAACACAGTACATAGTAATATAGAACTCATAGAAATATAGGAAGAGACATAATTCATATTATTAGAGATAAACAGAAGATTAGAAAATATGTGAGTATTCCCAATTTTGTTTCAGAACAAATTGTTACTTAGTTTGAATAAAGTTTCCCAAGAAAAATCTTTTTCAGGGCATTCTTAATGTCCTTGTTTCTTAAGGTATAAATCAAAGGGTTTAACATGGGAGTAACAATGCTATAAAGCATAGAAATAAGTCGGTCTTTCTCCAATGAGTATGTTGATATTGGCCGGACATAGGTGAAAATAGAGCTTCCGTAATACAAAATGACAATAGTCAGGTGTGAGGTGCAGGTGGAGAAAGCTTTGATCCTCCCTTCATTGGATTGTATCTTCATGATAGTGGAGATGATATAAATGTAAGATAGAAGAATGCAAACAAATGGAATCCATCCTATGAAGATCCCAACTACAAATAAGATGATCTCATTTAAGGTTTTGTCTCCACATGAAAGCATTAGAAGGGGAGGAATATCACAGAAGAAATAATTGATGTGATTGGCTCCACAGAATGGTAGACGGAATGTAAAATAAGTGTGAAGAGCTGAATTGAGAAAGCCACTTGCCCAGCAGGCACCAGACAATTGGAGACAAAAGGCTCTTCTCATAATGGAAGTGTAATTCAAAGGATGGCAGATAGCTGCAAAGCGATCATAGGCCATTGTAGCTAATAGGATGCATTCAGTGCCCACAAAAGATAGAAAAAAATAGAGTTGAGTTACACATCCAGCATAGGTGATACTCTTCTTTTGTGTCATGAGATGTACAAGCATCTGAGGAACATTGGTGGTGGTATAACAGATATCCAGAAAAGAGAGATTTCCTAGGAAGAAGTACATGGGAGTATGAAGCTGTGGGTCCAGGCAAGCAACAGTGAGAATGGAGATGTTCCCCACCAGAGTACATATATATGTGGCAAGAAAGATAAAGAAAAGTAACAGCTGCAGTTCCTGGAGACCAGAGAAGCCCATGATGAGGAATTCATTTGGAATAGATTCATTCATCATTGTGTCAGAACTTAGTCTTGTTTTTTTAAAAAATCAGAATAAGAATGCTCACCTGATTATCAGAAAACCTACCAAGCTGTCACAATTCAATACATAGAATCTAACATCTCTCCAGCCACATAATGAAATCTGCACCCTCATTTTTTACTTGCTCTATCAAAAAATGTCATCTTACAATACTATCACAATGTGGTTGTTAATGTTCATATGCTTATTTATGCAACAAATAGGAAAAGCAGTTTGACATCGCTTAATCCATATACACAATAACTCATGCAGTTTTTAAAATTATGGTCTGTTGAATAAGCTACATTTCACAAGCAGCACACAGCATTCTAAGTTAAAAGTAGTGAAGTCATTTTATCTTTTAGTGAAGTGACTGCAGGTCACAGTGCTCTGTTCAGTTCTTCCATATATTCCACGTGCAGATATTATGACCACAGATGTATATAACTGGAAAATCTTGAAAGGAATTTTCAAACTGTGCAAAGACATTCAAATAATTAAGCATGTTTCTGCAAACCTTCATTTGAATTTAAAAACAAATGCAATCTATATACACAACAGCAGCCCCCAAATTTTCACTGTTTTCTAAGAAACAATATTCAACATTTTAAGCTGCTGTAGTTGCTTCCAGGTTCATTCTTAATAGTTTTCTGTTTCAACTCCTGAACATGAGTGACTTATCCATTGATTAAATATACAGATTCATTGCAATTTTATCTAAATGCAACATCTATGCTACAGATGTAGAAAAGTATTAAAAATCATTCTTCTAGTCAATATTCATGTTAAAAAAAGTATCCAAATTCTTATCTGGCATAAATACAAACAGACAAATCAAATTATATTTTCAAAGAAGGAGCAAAAGAGCCCACAATAATTTTTTTCAACATACAATACTACAAATCAAATACAGTAAAGCAAAATCCATACTGAATTTGTGATACTTTGATTTCTGTAGTTTGTTAAAAAGTAAGCTAGAAAACTAATTACAAAAATAAATCTAATAAGCAAAGCCTAACTTACTGTGCAATTCCTTTTCAAAGAAAATTTAGAGCATCTCAAACAACAAACTCAAACAATAATAGAAGTGGTATACACTTAAATACTGAATAATTTCCCCTTCACATACTGTATATAACTTCAGCAACTATATAGTTCATGGATCTGACACCTCATTTTCTACTACAGTGGCCAGGCAGTTGCCTTTCTATCTGTCTTCTGGGGGTTATAAGAAAATCAGGATGATTACAAGTAAACAGGGAATTACAATTACATTCACTGAAAATAAAGATAAATCTGTTCTAATTATGTGATGCTGCCATTACATTTCTGTCCATGAAATAACTTAATTTAAATAATCTCAAATCTCTAGTGCTTAAACATAGTACAGAAATTCATTTTATTTTTGAAATCAGCATACTGGTGACATGCATATCCTTCTTTACCAAGTTATGTATCTGAAAAGACATCTTTTACCTCAGAGGTGGTATTCAATCGGTTAGCACCAGTTCGGGTGAACCGGTAGGGGAAATTTGACCTGGTTCGCTGAACTGGTAATGACCTCTGGCTGGCCCCACCCCACCCACCCAGTCACCTGGTTGCCTGGTTGCTGCTTGCCACACCCACCCACTTGCTGTCTGCTTGCCCCACCCATCTGCTCGATTTTCATCCCTTGTGGCCGCTCGGCACTAGCCCCGCTTACCCTCACCCTATATATGTTGCCTTCGCCATGTGGCCCAGCTAATCGCCTCACCAGTCACCTCGCCAATGCCCACTCAGCTCAGCTCAGCTCAGCTCAGCTAACCAAAGGTAAGCAATGCATGTCGCCCACTCACCCTTCACCTTGGGTTGGGCTCCAGGGCCCCAAGGATGCGCCAAATCCCAAGGCCCCGGAGCTGGGTCAGGGAACGCACCATTCCCTGGCTCCGGCCTTGCCCAGGAGCCACCGCCCACTCACCATCCACCTCAGCTGGGTTGGGGAACGCGCCATTCCCTGGCTCCGGCCTTGCCCTGAAGACACCTGCTTGCTGCTCGCTCCCTTCGCCAGTCACACATGTCGCCCCATTTCACCTCTTTCACAGGCCCCAGCCCAAGCCCCGCTTCCTCCCCCTTGACTGCCTCTTCTTTCAGGCTTACCTTCATCCCACGGCAGCTGGTCTGGAAGGCACGCTCTCTTTTTTCATGTGACTGTGAGAAGCCTCCCAGCTGCCACCACTTTGCCAGCTGCTTCCTGGCAGTGGCGGCTCACTGGAGGCTACAGAAAACTATTGGAGGTCTCAAATTCACTGAAAAAGTTGCTGCCGTGCCGTCACCGCCCTGTTCTTTGCGCTGTCCATGCACATGCACCCCATTGTTTGCTGTTCCACCATTAAATATACTCCCAAAAAGGTTTTTTATACATTTATAGTGAAATTATAAAGCTTCTACAGGAGTCAATCTTAAGCAAAACAAACTGAAATTATTAATAAACATACCATATATAACATTGCATGGTTACTCTCACTTAAATCAAGATTACTTAACCCTACATCAAAGACAGTTCCTATGCATTTTGGAAAAAGATAAATAGCAATCATTTATCCTATATTATTAACTTTTTTTATCCCTTAATAATTTTTTTCCTTTTTCCACATTCTACATTAATGACTAACAACTGGATTGAGTTGTTTGTAATTAAAACAGATTGGCATGTATCATAATCTTGGAGATTAGAATGTAAAGTGAACTACGTCGCCTTTGGCATGACCTAAGCATAGCTCATAAAATTATCCGCTACAACATCCTTTCTGTCAATTACTACTTCAGCTTCAACCACAACAATACACGAGCACACAACAGATACAAACTCAAAGTGAACCGCTCCAAACTTGACTGTAGAAAATATGACTTTAGCAACAGAGTGGTAAATGCCTGGAACTCACTACCTGACTCTGTGGTTTCGTCACCAAACCCCCAAAACTTTACCCTTAGACTGTCCACTGTTGACCTCACCTGATTCCTAAGAGGTCAGTAAGGGGCGTGCATAAGTGCACCAGCGTGCCTACTGTCCCTGTCCTAATGTTCCCTCTTTCAGTACCAATCTTATGTATATAAACAATGTTACATCTATGTATATTACCAACACGTACTTGACAAAATAAATAAATAAATAAATAAAATAAAAATAAACATGCATTGTATTGCAATGTCACTATATTCATTTCATAATTCTGACCAAATAGTCAGATGTTTCTAGATGCATGTACAAAGGCATCTTAATTCAGATCCTAAAGCTTTATCTGTGACTCTATGTTTTTAAACTGCTCTTAATATTGTCAGCCCTGGAGGACATCTTTTTCTTGAATTCTTCAGGGCTGCCACATTTTAGTGCTGTGGGAAACTGGGAGGGGGGCTTGCATGGAGTCGCAAGGATATCTAGCCATAATAACATTCATTTCTCAGAGACTCAAGGACATTCGGCCTGCACCAGGAGTGGCGTGACTGGGAGGCACCTCCAGTTGAGACTGTGCATTGATTGGACCATGTGATAGACATGTGTGTTCAAGGGCAGGGTCTTGGATTTAGATTTAGATTTATTATTAGAGTTGGAAGGGACCTTGTAAGTCATCAATCCAACCCCCTGCTCAAGCAGGAATTCCTACACCATTTGAGACAGATGACAGTCCAGTCTCTCCTTGATGTTCACAAGTGTTGGAGTTCTCACAAACTCCGCTGGCAAGCTGTTCCACTGGTCTCATTGTCAGAAAATTTCTCCTCACTTTCAGGTTGAATCTCTCCTTGGTCAGCTTCCATCCATTATTCCTTGTTTGGCTTTCTGGTGCCATAGAGAACAGCCTGACCCCCTCCTCTCTGTGGCATCCCCTCAAGTATTGGACTTTCTTTTGGGTGGGGAAAACCTGGAAGCTTTCAGATTCTGGTTTTCCCAGATGTGCCAATATGACATCTCTAATAAAATGGATTTTTGAGGAACTTCTAGCCTCAGAGTCTTCTTTCATTTGGGGGTGTTACTTGGAACCCTGAAAAATATCATGCCTTGCACTTCAAGTAAATTGCGCCCCTTCTTAATCAGTTATGAAAACAAATGCAATACAAATTTATCAATCAGCTTCTGAGAGATCATATACTGAAATAACTAGAAATATTGCAAAATCTCTACTCATTTCTAGGGATAGAAGATGTTTTTGGAAGTTAAGTTCTTATGCTCTTTTTCATTCATCCTTATTTCCTGATTATTATTTCCAGTGTTGTTGAGAGTTGGATGGCATCCAAGTTTAATTAATAATAATAATAAACTTTTGTGCATATAACAAACTTTTTATTTTAATTAATTTCTTGTTTGTTATGATAATTCTCAGTACACAGTACAGAGAAGCTATAAAGGGCAGAACAGAGACAGTTCATTTATCTCCAGAAAAGAAGGGGCATCTCCTAATGAAACCACCCCAACAATTGGAGCTATATACAAGTAAACTCTGTGCACTTTTCTTTTAATGGAAGCAACATCATTAACTCTGAGTTGACTTTGACATCTTCGGCAACATCATTAACTCTGAGTTGACTTTGACATCTTCGGCCTTCAGGTATGACCCTGAACTGAACTCTGATGATTTCCAAGTTCTGGGATTTATCAGCTTCAGTGAAAGTCTGTTTTCTTTTGTCATGTGCCCTGCCCAGAAGATAAGTGCTTGTCTTCTTTATACATTTCCTGGCCCTTGAAATACTTTTTTATACCCAGGCATAATTTCTGCTTTTCAAGGCAACCTATTTAAAAACCTATAATCAAACCAGTTGTAAATATGCTATTCTTATTGTTGGTCTTGGATATATTAATGAATTTTGAATGTATTGGTATTTATAGGTGTGGTGGCTCCCTTGCTATGTAAATCAGTCATACTTTATATGTTAAATTTCTGGTCTCTGATCATTTATCAATAAACAAATTCAGATTCCTTCTAG
The DNA here is from genome assembly GCA_023053685.1 of Diadophis punctatus similis. Classification (NCBI taxonomy): domain Eukaryota; kingdom Metazoa; phylum Chordata; class Lepidosauria; order Squamata; family Dipsadidae; genus Diadophis; species Diadophis punctatus. The sequence goes on from JALIGW010000009.1 coordinate 4,305,776, forward strand.
AAACAATTTGTAAACTATCATGGCAAATTATTTGGGTTCTGAGCAGTATAAGAAGCTGGTCTACGTGTACTCCCCATGCTAACATCGGTCATTCTCTGTTTGACCTACAACCAGCCTACGAACTCCTCAGAATCCAAATCAGCAGCACAGCCCATCAGAAACAGCACTGACCCTCAACCAACCCATGTGACCGCCCCACCAGCAGTTTATCTCCCAATGACCTAACCCAGGGGTGGGTTCCTACTGGTGCGGTCTTGCCTGTTCGTCGCCGCAGAGCCGAAGAAGCTGGTGGCGTTCGCGGTGCGGGGCTTCCCCTGCCCACTTTCCCCAGCCACCGGGACGCCGCCATTTGCATTCTTTTGCCCTCTGTGCAAGCAGAACGCTTTGTGCATGCGCAGAGGGCAAAAGAACGCAAATGGCGGTGTTCCGGCGGCCGGGGAAAGCGGGTGGGGGAAGCCCCATGCCGCGAACACCACCAGCTTCTTTGGCTCTGCGGCGACGAACAGGCAAGGCCGCACCGGTAGGAACCCACCCCTGACCTAACCTTATGTAATCTCCTTATCATAAGACCCATCACAAGACCCATCACAAGACTCACTGATGACTCACTGCTGACCCATAACAAGACCCTCACTTGACATGACATACACCTGAAGGCCTTCTAAACAGAACACTGACAGACATCCCCTAAACTCTGCTGAAGTTATTACCTAGCCTAGTAATGAAATGTTTGGAAACCAACTCACAAGCTCGGAGAACGAACCTTAACCCCCACATTCTATGTTTATCAATGAGCTATTATTTAAGCTGTAATTTAATTCTGTAATATTCCATTCTTACTGCATTCAGAAACCAACCTTCCTGTTCTGTCCCCACGAAGCACACAACCACACAAGCAGTTTAATGCAACACTTTTACTAATAAACCTTTTATCAATAAAGAATGCACACACCATGTTACAAACAGTCTTTGTTGGCAAACAACCAGCTACTAATTTGTATTTGTATTTGTTTATTTGTCAAGCATATATGATTATAAGTAAAGTATAAAGAGTAAAACATGATTGAATATATACTATGTAATAGTACAAGCATGAATAAGAGTAAAAGAGGTATGATTATATGGGTACAGTAGGACAGGAACGGTAGGCACGATTGTGCGCTTATGCATGCCCCTTACCGACCTCTTAGGAATGGGGTGAGATCGATGGTAGATAAACTGAGGTTGAAGTTTTTGGGGTTTGGGGAAGAAACTACTGAGTCAGGTAAAGTGTTCCAGGCATTGACCACTCTGTTGTTGAAGTCGAATTTTTTGCAATCAAGTCTGGAGCGGTTTACATTAAGTTTGTATCTATTGTGAGCTCGTGTATTATTGCAGTTGAAGCTGAAGTAGTCGTTGACAAGTAGGACATTGTGGCAGATAATTTTGTGAGCTACACTTAGGTCATATCGAAGGCGGTATAGTTCTAAATTTTGAACTCCCAAAATTTCAAGTCTGATTTCATAAGGTATTCTGTTGTGAACAGAGGAATGTAATACTCTTCTTGTGAAGTATCTCTGGACATTCTCAATTGTGTTAATGTCTGATATGTAGTGTGGGTTCCAGACAGATAAACTGTATTCAAGAATCAGTCTAGCAAATGTTTTGTATGCTCTGGTTAAGAGTACAATGTTACCAGAGAAGAAGCTACGCAAGATTAGGTTAACCACTCTTAATGCCTTCTTAGCTATGCTGTTGCAGTTGGCTCTGGCACTTAGATCATTAGAGTTGAGTACTCCAAGGTCCTTTACTGAGTGAGGATCATCATCAAGGTCATGTTCATCAAGTTTGTATTTTGTGTTTTGATTATTTTTGCCAATGTGTAAAACTGAGCATTTGTTGATGGAGATTGGTAGTTGCCACTTGTTTGACCATTCAGATATATAGTCAAGGTCTTTTTGAAGGGTTGCAGTATTGTCTGTGGTGTTGAATAGTTTTACATCATCTGCGAAGAGGATGCAGTTGCTTTGTATAATATTACAAATGTCATTTATGTAAAGAATGAAGAGAGTAGGTCCTAAAATGCTTCCTTGGGGAACACCACTGTTAACAGGTACCGGGTTTGATAGAGATGATCCTATTTTGACCACTTGTTGTCTGTTTGACAGGAATGCAGTTATCCATTTGTGTAGGGGGCCAGAGATGCCATAAGATTTTAGTTTTAGGAGTAGTTTGTCATGTACTACGGAGTCAAAGGCTTTACAAAAGTCTATGTAGATTGCGTCAATTGCTTTGCCCCGGTTGAGTTTTGTAGTCCATATGTTTTTACAATGTAGAAGTTGTAGATTGCAGGATAACCTTTTTCTGAAACCAAATTGTTTGTGAGAGAGTAGGTTGTTTGTCATTAAGTGGAGGATAATGGATTGGTTGATGATTGATTCCATGACTCTGCAAGTGGCGCAACATAAGGAGATTGGTCTATAATTTTCAACTAGGTTGGGGTCTCCTTTTTGAAGACAGGGATAACCGTGGCTAGTGACCATAGGTTGGGTAGGCTGCTGGTTCTGAGAAATATGTCAGAAATAATGCTTAGAGGTACTGATAGGATGGTGTAAAGTTTTTTTTAAGAAGTAAGCACAAAGTCCATCTGGTCCTATGGATAGGGATGGTTTTAGGTTGTGTAGAGCCTTTCTAACATTGTCTTCTGTAAAGTCGGTTTGTATTAGATCATTGTCATTGTTTGTGGTTTGACTAGGGAATATAGGACATGAGTTGTTGCTGTTTATAAAGACTGCACCGAAGAATGTGTTGAAGAGGTTGGCTTTGTCAGATTCATTACAGTCTTTATTGTTGGGGCCTTTTAGGGGTGGGATAGTTCTCATCACTTTGAGTTTGTTGTTTACGAACTTGTAGAATGCTTGGTTGGAATTTGTGCGCAGGAGGTTTTCCTCTTGATTGATATGATAATTTGTGCATTCAGTCTTTATTTGTTTGCATAAGTTTTTGTATCGGCTTTTGTAGTTGGTTATGTGGCCTGTTTTGTTTTTATGCCAAAGAGATTTTTAACTTCATTAACAGCTGGTATTAGTTCAAAGAGGTCGCAAACAATGACGAGTAAATTAAGTCCAGTTATCTTATGGAGCTTGGCAAAGTTCCTAGAATTCAGACTCTGATAACAAGATGACAACGGATAAACATAAAACTGGTATCACGAAGCAAACTCTGATCAGACAGGTTTTTCCAAAGTTGTTCTCTGCAGCTTGTTAGCTGCAACTGATTACCTTAAGTAGACTAGGGGCTTAGCCAATTAGCCCCAAGTCTTACTCCCAAGTAGACCTCCTCCAGAGTAAACCTTTCTGCCTCTTGGCAGCCCTGCGTGCTCTTGCATTCAGGAATGGAGTAGCCCCTCCTTTCTCAGCACTGCCAAGAGGTACTGAAGGTTCCAAAGGCCCAGGCTGCACAAGCTGCGGTTGGGCCACAAACTTCCATGAAAAGCAATCCACAGTTTAAGGATAATTTGTTAATAAAATATAGTGTATATAGATAAACAAATGTAGAGAAATCTTTCAGATATCTCCCAGTGATATATTGGGAAATAAAACCACACTGTACTTTCCAAATGATTTCATTGTTACTGCTCATATTCTTTAAATCAGAATTATGTCAAACACTTATCCAGAACATTTGACAAACTATCCCTGTAGTTTTTGTATTTTCTCTTCCCATCCTTCTTTTTGAATAGGAAAACAATAACAGCATCCTTTATTCCTTATGCACAGATGGAATTTTCACATATAAAAATCAATCTTTTAATATTTCTTTTGCTACACAACATCCATAGCTTTATCATTTTTCAAAATTATTAAAGTATTCCTAACTTCCGTCATATTTTTTATGTATTAAGAATTATAGAATCAATTTCAGTTCTATTCAGTTCTACTCAGAATTTCCTCACTTAAGTCCTCCCCATGATGGATGGGATCTTTTTTCTTTCACCGACAAACAGCTGATTTTGCCACCAGGAAATAACAATTGGACCTGATTTGCAATTTGAGGAATTGGAATCTGAATTGTTGTTGTCAGAGGTAAAAGTGTTTGGTTTTCCAGAAAAGATTGAAAAGAATACAAATGTAAGAAATTCCAAAATAATGAACATAATGAAGGGTGGACTTTCTTGATAAGAGGACTATTGAGTTGTTAAGGAGTACTATCCAAAAATGGATGTTGCAGAGATATTTACAACAGACTTATGAACTTTTGGAAATGAGATGCAATTATTAGGACAGGTCCCAATTAAAAACCTAGGAAAGGTTTCATTATTAATAGCAAAATGTGGATATTTTATCCTGGATTCAAAGATAATAATCAGGATGATTTGTGGTTAAAAAAAAGAAACTGTATAGACTTTCTATGAGTCAATTACAAACAGTCTGTTAACAAAGTGCTTTGAATGTTTATTTTGCTGTACTTTAACCTGTTAACTATTTTTTTTTACATAGCCAATGTCTGACAAATCAATTGGGTTACAAATAGAGGTACAAGCTTATAAATTTTGGACCTCCATCACAAGTTGGGAAGCTATTATTGTTGAAGTAGTTTTGTCAGTGTTCAACTTGGGGTGATAATATGTGTTTCTATACTTTGTCTTTTTTTTAATTGAAAAATACATTTTTTCCAACATTTTTGTTGAGTTTTGTTTTGTCTCTTCATTTTTTTGCTTTTGGATTTTAATATTTTGAATAAAACATTTTTTAAAGAATTCCTTCACTTCAATTTCATCCCAAGTAAATGCATAATGCTTACTTTTTAAATTTATTTAGGAGCTTTTTAAAATTCTTTTGACTTTAAAAAACTGATTTGGAGGCTTTTTAGTTTTCTTCACTTTAAAAAAAACTTTGAACAATACTTTTGCATTTTCTCTTTCTTGTTGATTTCTTTGACTATATTCTGCAGTTGTCTTTTCTTCTCTAAGTACATTATGTCACATCTTTCTTAATTTTTGCACCTACCATACCCCTTTCTTAAATATCTTCTTTTTATTTACATTTTCATTACCATTTTATCCAGCATCGTTTTTATACTTCCTATCATCATAACTCCATGCATTTGTGTGACACTGCAACATTTCTTTTCACTCAGTTTCAAGCAGATTCTACATAATCTTTCCTTTTATTTACTTTCTTTCCATTTTGTTGGCAGATCAATATATTTGGGCAGACTTTTTTTCATACAGGACTTATGCTTTTTCTTCCTTCAGTCATTCTGTTTTGCTCTTTTTCACTATTCATCCATGATGATTGTTTTACAAGATTCACACTAATGCTTTCAAGACCCCACCCCCAAGTAGGAAATAGTATTAGCTATTAGTTGAATTCTGTTGTGCAGGCTTAGCACAACATAATTCAACTAGTCATATGTTTAGATAATTGATCCAATGGGAAATGAATTACCAATTCAAAAAATACTTAATTCTGTTTTACCATCTCTGTTAACTAATAGTTGTTCTGATGTTTTCCCCATGAAGGTACCTCTCTCTCTCTTTCTTACTCTGTCTCTCTCTCTGTGTGTGTCTCACTGTCTCTTTTTTGCTCTTTCTCTCTGCTCTCTCTGTCTCTCTCTGTCTCTGTCTCTGTCTCTTTCTCTTTCTTTCTATCTCTCTCCCTGTTTCTCTCCGTCTCTCTCTGTCTCTCTCTTATTCTGTCTGTCTTTCTCTCTCTCTCATCTATCTATCTATCTATCTATCTATCTATCTATCTATCTATCTATCTATCTATCTATCTATCTATCTATCTATCTATCTATCTATCTATCTATCTATCTATCATCATCTATCTATCTATCTATCTATCTATATTCATCATCATCATTTTCATTATTATCATCTATCTCTAGCTAGCAGAGGTAGTTCCTATTTTTTTTAAAAAAAATCAATTAATAATTTATATTTTTTTCCAGATTACCATTCCATTGAGGCAAGATGGATGGACCTACAATAGTTATGGGAGCACAGTTAGAAGATTTAAAAATCAAGTTGGAAGCCAAGATTCATGGACAAAATCTGTCTATATGACTCCTATGACATGGTACCAACTTGATGCCACATAATCAAATAATGCCATTTAGAAATGTACCATGGAAAACAAAACTGATGTGACTGAATTTCTTCTCTTGGGACTTTCTGATGACCCAATGATCCAAGCTTTCTTGTTCTTGTTTTTTTCATCAATCTACTTAATAACCTTAGTAGGAAATATGGTCATCATATTGGTAATAAGGGCTGATCCTCAATTACACACTCCAATGTATTTCTTTCTCATTAACTTATCCTTCCTTGACATCTGCTATTCTTCTGTAACAGTTCCCAAAATGCTACAGAATCTGCTGGCTACTAAAAAGACAATTTCTTTCTGTGGCTGCATAACTCAGGTCTTTTTCTTTATTTTCATGTTTGGAACAGAGATCTTCTTACTTTCAGCAATGGCGTATGATCGTTATGCTGCTATATGCTACCCACTGAGATACAGCACCATTATCAACCACCGCTTATCCATCCAAATGGTACTGGCTGCATGGCTGTCAGGTTTCCTGGATTCCTCCGTCAATACTCTTTTTTTAACTAACTTATATTTCTGTGGTCCCAGTAACATTACTCATTTCAGCTGTGAGTTACCTCTGCTATTGCAGCTGTCTTGCACTAGTACTTTTGCCAATGAAATGGTCATTCTTATCTTTAGCATGCCATTAGG